>VDFB02386432.1:0-28429 GCA_007258455.2 Sequoia sempervirens | reverse complement strand
CTAAGAGTCTTGACTGGGCAAACACAATTTTCCATTGCATCTGACACACAGGTAAATCAACTCAATAAAGTTTATTTAAAATTGAATACTTGTGCAATCTATTCAATATTAATTTCCACCATAAAGTAATTACATGCCTATTTGTTTTAAACATTCAAGCAATGATAATACTTCACATGACATTGGAATGCAGCCTGGTGAGGGTGGAACACAACGTGCAGATGAAGGTCATGGTGTGCATCCCGATAATTTAGAGCATGTTGAACATGATTTGGCTAGAGAAGATCAGGAATATGATGTGGCCGCATCAAGTAAAGAGGACCACTGATAGGGAGGTTGGGTGAACCAATCACTGATTCATGCTCTAGGTCTTGTTTAGAAGACCTCTAAGGTGTCTCACTCCACCAGTTTGACCTATAGGACCTTCTAGTTCTTAGGATCCCCTGGTCTTGCTCTTCCAACCCCAACTATCACCACAAATTCTTTCTACCAAGTCAAATCTTGGTGCAAACTTGCAACTCTATCCTTAGCCCTTAATCCACCCTAAAGGCTACAAACCTTCAAATTAAAGAATTAAACTTTGCAGGGGTGTGGAGGTGCTTCAAAATACTTCAATCCATCCTACTATGGTTCTTGAAGGTTCATCTGACTCCATTTCTTGGTCGCTTTCACCAAACCCTCAATTAGGCCTAAAAAGGCTACTAGCCCTAAGAGCCCCAATTAGGTCTCTTTCTCCAAGAAAACAGGTTGATTCTCTCAATTTTTCCAAAGAACCCCCAATATTTCTTTGAGATTCCTAGTGCATGTGAACACCTCTCAAATATTTTTAAGGTCTTGGGTCTTAACTACCCGTACAAAGCCTTAGCTTGAAAATGGGCAAATACTCGGGTTTCTTAAGCCATTTTCTAGTTGCCCTCAAAATGTCAAGTCTTTCACCGAACAAATGAGTTGGTAGAGTTTCCTCCTGATTACCAGACCTTGGCAAGACTCCCACTTGCCTTCTCCAAATAAAAGTTAGTCAAGAATTTGTCACCCCTGCAAATTATGTGCTCTACACTTAAGTCTTCCTAGCCGGGCACTTCCCTGGCTCGCCTAGGGCAAGACTTCCACAGTGGCTCCTGTGCTTCCACAAACCATAAATCCTACCATATATACACACATGGATTCTAGTCATTGTTCCCAAAGGGCCGTACAATTTTTACAGTGGGAAAGTGAACTAATACTCCATTTTCTCAAAACTGTCTGGGTCAGACCAGCAATAGTGTGAGAACAAACTATTTAAAAATAGTGATTGAAATTGAATAAAGAAAACTAATAAATGGCACATAATGCTTGAGAAATCACTACACTACGTCCTACACAAAACACAGTGCCATGGTTAATCCATTAAAAGCTCACTTCAAAGCAAAAATCAGGAAAGTCACTCAAAACACACTGTTTTCTTCAATTCACAAACTTCAAAACAATACAAAATGCTTCCAACCCTGCTCTCAGGTCGAGGCACACCCTATATAGGTCAAAAAAAGTAGTTATGCCTCCCCTTGGTCGGACATGTCAGTTACATTGTGGCAAAGTTGCAAAATGCACCATTTTGCAACTTTTGCCAATTTCTAGTAAACTAAGTAAAATGAGTTTCTAAACTCATCCACCCTTCCTCAATTTCTATCCTAGAGATCAAACATATCCCTAAGCTATCTTCTCTACTCAATGGTCAACATGACCTTCATGGTAACACATCAAAAACAAAAATTCATCCTAGTTTTCCTAATTGCCTAGTGTAACTGCCTAGTGTTTCCTAGGTGCTCCTGCACCAACCACTCTAAAGTTCTCTTAAACATATTTAATTGCAATTGGTGTATTAATTAATGTAACCTTTTGTGTTTCAACTTTAGAGCATGTAGAGCGTGATCAATGTGTTGAGCATGATCAGGCTAGAGAAGATCAGGAACATGATGTGGCCCCATCAGGTAAAGAGGACCACCCTCATGTTCTCTTAAACATATTTAATTTCAATTGGTATATTAATTAATGTAACATTTTGTGTTTCAACTGCAAATCAGGATTTAGAGGGTGTTCAGCATGTTGAGCATGAGTCTATAAAAAAAGTTTAGGAACAAGATGTGGACCCATCAGGTAAAGAGAACCACTCTAATGTTCTTTTAATTAATGAAATACTTGTAACAATAATAATAAAACATATTAGTTTAACATTTCTTTCTTATTGCAGCGACGTCCACGTCATGAGTAGACGACTAGGCGCACATTAAGATAACGAGTAGAGGGAAAAACAACTAAGGGGGGACATATATTGATTTAGAAAATGATACTCCACTTCAGCTTTATGTAGCTTTAAAAAAGAAACAAAAAAAAAAGTGATTGTAATCATATCATGACAACCATATTTTTGATAATATGTAAAAACTAAAAGAATGAATATTATATGTTAATGAATGAATGTGAATATGTTAATTAATGAATGATATATGTTAATGAATTAATGTTATATGTTATTAATGGATGAATGAATACTATATGTTATTAATGGATGAATGAATGAATGTTATATGTTATTAATGGATGAATGAATGATTAATACTATATGATTGGGTATGGGGAATTGAGAGTGATGTGAGGGGGGGGGAGGGGCCAAATGAGCTTCCACTATCATGTGGTTAGCCCTGTTAAGTAGAAAATATTAAACTATTCTCGAAACAAAGAGAAGCTCAATAAGGTAATGTACTTTTCAATATAAGAAATGCATCGTTTGAAGCATCAAACCATATGTAGTCTGTATGTATGATCAGTCGTCAGTCTCCGCAATGATACATTTCAATGATTTTTTTTTTTAAATTGCATTATTTTGTCGTAATTTCGACGAAACCCACCGACGAATCATAGAAAAGGTTCAACGAAGTTGCTATAGCTGCGACGAAGGTTTCGTTGTAACTCCTTGCCCATTGCGTCGCCATTTCGATGAACTTTTGGTGTTGTTTCGATGCCCTACTTGCCCATTTCGTTGCGATTTTGACATACTTTTGGTGTTGTGTTGACGCTACTCCTTTCCCATTTCGTCGAAATGGCGACAAACATCTGGTGTTGTTTTGATGCTACTCCTTGCCCATTTCGTCGAAATTGCGACAAACTTCTGTTGTAATTTTTCGGTGGATACATGAAGTTTTCGTCGATATTTCGACGAAAGTCCGAGTCATTTTATAATGCTGACGACCAACGAATCTACGCTGTTATTTCGACGTTTAATTCGTCGTCGACCTTTCAACGAAAAAATAGCGATGAAAATATTTTCGTCATTTCATCGCTTGTCCGACAAAGATTTGTTGAACGACCAACAAACATCCGTTAGAAAATGGTCTCAAATTCAGTAGTGGCCCCATGAGATGAAGAGCATAAAAAATGCTTCACGATAACTTTTTATTGAACACAACTAATACTTTGAAACATTGTCGCCATGGTGAAATGGCTTGGAGATATGAAAAACTAAAAAAGGTTATTTGTAGAGGGACCTTATGTGACCTTGTGCCCTCAGAGAAAATGTTTTGAAGTGCCACAATTTCTGAGAAAGAACCCATCAAAGTTTGCTACTTTTTGACACTTAGGTCTCTTAAGATAAAGCATCGACACAATGTAGTCTAGAATGATCAAGCATGCTAGGGTGTGAAATGGGACCTTGTATAGCATAAAATCACCTAATTAAACATGTTGGCCTTGTCGATTTGGCCCCACAAAAAAAATAAAAAATTATGCTACCTTGCAACTTTCTCTTCAATGCATTTAACACTTTTTGCAACATGCGAAAAATTATTGCCACAGCCAAATCGATTCAATTTTTTTTAAAATGAGAGAGGTTATTGTGGAGGGACCCTATGTGACCCTGTACCTTCAGACATAATGTTTCTAGGTGTCACGATTTTTGAGAAACAACTCACCAAAGTTTGCCACTTTTTAGTACTTGGGGTTCTTAAGGGAAAGTGTTGTCACAATTTAGTCTAGAATGATCAGGCATGCTAGGGTGTGACAGAAGACCTTTTCTAGCATAAAACCACCCATCTGGACATGTTGGAACTATTAGTTTGGCCCCATGATGAACAAAACGAAAAAAATTCTACCTTGCAACTTTCTCTACAATGCGTTTGATGTTTTTTGTAATGTGCAAAAATGTGTCTATAACTAAATGAATTGGATTTTTAAAAATTTGAAAGAGGTTATTGTGAAGGTACTTTATGTGACCCTACACCTTGAAACATAATGTTTTCAGGGGCCATGGTTTCCGAGAAATAACTCATCAAAATTTGTCACTTTTTGGAACTTAGGGCTCTCAAGAGAAAGTGTCGAGACAATGTAGTCTAGAATGATCGAGTATGTTGGGGTAAAAAATAGGACCTTTCCTAGAATAAACCAACCCACTTGGACGTGTTGGAATTGTCAGTTTGGCCCCATGACAAACAAAACAAAAATTATGTTACCTTGCAACTTTCTCGTCAATGTATTTGACTCTTTTTGTCACATGCAAAAACTTGTCTCCACAGCTAAATGAATTCAAGTTTTAAAAAGTTGAGAGAGGTTTATATTAGAGTCTTCCTTAGTGTGGCTTAAAACATGTGCAACTGATATTCTCTCTGCAGATAGGATTGGGGGAAAGTATTTACTTGATCTTGTGAAAAGTGGCAAGGAACTTGCAGAGAATGAGACATTGATCAGAGAAACATTGGACAATCTAGATGCATTTGAAGGGAGCTTGGAGTGGCTAAAAATGGTTTTTGGTTCAAATGTTGAGTTTCCATGGCAATGCATGTGTGAGATTGTTTTGAAGCACTCAAAGAGTCTGTGGGATGAACTTTTTGAAAGCATGTTTGTTAGTAGGATGAAACAAATAATAGCTGATGGATTTGCAGATCTACGTGAGAGAGTTAAGGTTGGTAAATTCCTTGAGGCCATAGTTACATCTCTGGCAAGTTACAAAGATGTTAAAACCCATTTGCACAAATTAACTACTAGTGAGGGTTGGCTTTTCAAGAGAGGGGACCTAAAAATTGTCAATTTACCTTAGTTGAGTTTTAGATTTATGATGACAAATGATGAAGAAATGTTTGGTCACCTTAACGTTTATTTTGGAATTGAGGGTAGTCAAATAAAATACACCATAGATGAGGGGTCCAAGAATATTCTGGAAGACCTCCTAAGTTTTCTTCATACACATAAATATCCTTCAAGGATAAATGATTTAGCACCTTATTTGCAAGAGAAATGCTTCCATTTTATCTCAACATTGATTGTTGAGATTGAAGAACATCTTGCACATCTTTCAAAAGCTCTCTATCAAGAAATGAAAAATGAGGAGATGCTAGAAAAAATGAACAAGGAGACACTAGAACCGACAATTATAGTGGAAAGGGAGTTTTTCTTAGGAAGGCTTTTAGTTTCTCTTAGTTTTCATTCAACTTCCCTTCCACTAGTTCTTGGCTCATCTCAACTTTGGTTTGTCGAGAACAAAGCTTCAGTTTTAGGGAAGGGATCTTCGACTTTCAAATATTCTAGTACTGATTTTGATTACCCTCTTCTAGATAGTTCTGAAAGACAAATACTAATGAGATGGGTCAGTTTGAAGCCTGAATCATAGGATAAAAATAATAGCACGAAATTGAATAAACTGAGAAGAACTATGCACAATCTTTGTATTAGAGCTCATAACATGTGGATATTGTGTATAATTGAAGAGATTTTAGGCATTCTCACAACATATCTAAGGGAGGATGATTCTTTATACATATTCAATACTAAATTATTAATTCAAAAATATGGAAATGGTTGAAATTTGACACCAACTCTTAGTAAACTTACTAAATCTAAGTCCTTTCTTTTATTCTATATACAATTTCCTTTAGTAGATGCATGTAGAGATTCATAAGACTCAATATTGAACCAAGAAACAAATATCATGACAATGATTACCAAAAAAAGAGATTTGAAGATTGAAATTGATAACTAGCATGATAACAGAGTTAAGGTGCCAAAAAAACCTATAATTACTTTGTAATCAAATGCCATTTTCCAATTGTTGGTAAAACAACTAAATTGGCTTGCTTTCTGCCCCTTGCAAGTGGCAGCTATGCCATATTTAATACTAAAATTATTAATTCAAAAATATGGCACAGTATATATTTTATTAGGGAGTTGAGCTGACCATTCATTTTATATGTTGGTTGTTCATTTTACATGCTACTTGTACCTTGGAGCCTCTGTTTACTTAAATATATTCATGTCATGTACCTTGTTTGGCAAGGTTGAATATGTACAAATCAAGAAATCATCAGCATCAAGTTGAGTATAAGTTCCATTGAGGGGACAATGCATGACTGTATTTAAGTAAAGAGAGGCTCCAAGGTAAAGACAAAAAGTTAAGCAAGTTCTGTTTGAGAATCTAGAGAGTATGTGGATAAAAATGATTTTCAAAGTGGATCTTTCTCCTTAGGTTGTACTCTATTATGAATGTTAAAAATTTACACTTCTTAAGTCCTTATATGCAAATGTATCTCCAAGTGCAAGAAAAGTTAAGGAGTCTGAAACATAGTACATATGGAAACTATGCTTGGGAGACCATTTGTTTGGTTGAAGTAGAGGTCGTTTGCTTCATTAAGAGGCCAAATTTGTTGAAGATCCAAGGTCCACCTTGGAAGGCTCTATCTTTTTCCTACTTTGAGCTGAAGACAATCATCAAATTGTCCTTATGCATTGTTAGAGTCTAAACTATTCTAGTTAATTTCACATTATTTTGATCATAGGGCATTAGAGTTCTCAGTCTGAGAAAATATCCTTAAACCTGCAAATTAAAGCTCTGTCCTTTAGCAGTCACAATATTTGATAAATTTATTCCATGGGAAAACTGAATTTATGTGGTGATTCCATTTTCAGATAGTAGCCAATTTCCTCTTTTTCTGGGGAGTTCATACAGCTAATAATTCTCTTTGCATGCTTTTTGTATTGCCTTTAATGATTTTCGTTGGTTCTAGCACTGATGCATTTTTTATGAACTGATGGTTCAAGGGAGTGTAGTTTGAGGTGGCAACCATTGTCTACCCTATGTAGGTACTGAGACTTTTAGGAAATATTTGTGGCAATCAACTAGATGATTGTAAAGTGGTTTTTCATATACTATGGTATCTCCTAGGTCAATTTCTCAAGTTCATATACTATAGGAATTAAATAAGTATTGTAGAGCAATATAGGATGAAATTGAAACTATAATCATTTTGGTGTTTTGGGCACGTTTACGCAGCTGAATGCAGATGTTCATTCTCTCTTTATAGTTGGAATTTTTCTTCTATTTATTTGTACATTCATAACTTATAATCAATTTTCTCTTATGAAAACTGATTTTCAAGTTAGGAAGAATGGGTAATCGAATAATGGAATTATTGGAAAAAATGGGTATTGATGTGAATTTGAAAACAACTTTTCTCCCAATTTACTATTAACATTCTTTCTTGTAATCATTTTTCCTATGGACAAAAAACAATACAATTAAATGGAAATGTCAAAATACTAAAACAAGAATAACTTTCTTTACAAAAACCTGACAATCTAGAAGTACAACACCGCATGCATTGTATTTTTTATTAAGCAACACCATATACATTGTTACAATACATTGACTGTTCAAGGATAATTTGTTTAGCATAATATATATATGAAAGGAGAGAAAGTGGGAAACCCTTTGACACTTCTCGATAATGTATAAGGACAATGTGTTCATACGCTCTACAAACATAGAAAAATCAACAACAATTAACAAAAAGAAGTCAAATAACATCCCACCTATTCCAAAAAGGCATGCATTTACCAAAAGTTATTTTTTTTAAGTAAAACAAAAATTAACAGTCTCATAAGTAGAAGAATTTAAAAGAATATTCAATGTCCGAATTTTACAGTGCCATAAACAACCAAAACATTACTTGAGAGCCTAGAATGAGTATTACTCAGTTAGGTCGAAAACAAACAAGAATGCATGCCCCAACTATGTAAAATATACAACTAAAAAAAATAGATTGACCCAAAAACATAATGAACCTATACCACATTTTAAAATCCAAAATACTCACATAAGAAAAGAAAAAAATTGCAAGTATAGGAAACAATCAAGTCAAGAATGGTGAAAATAAAGGGGGATTTCCTCAATAGCAGAATTTCCAAAATTACCTAATGCAATTTTTCTAGAGAAGTCCATAAAAACACCAAAGCTAGTACTTCATCTTCTTAACACAATGCTAGGTTTAGAAGTCATTGGTTGTAGCAAGGATATAAAAAAGAAAAAGAAAAAAATGAAGCCCTTAAAGCTATAGGTGTGTAGATGAAATTTAGAAAAATCCTAAGTTGAAGTTGGTTGCTAGAAAGATTGCAAAATTTCTTCACCTTCAGCTAAATCCAGAACCTCAAATGATGCTACCTATTTCAACTTTTTCTTCTTCCATCTCTCCTCTTGCTTCTCCTCCTTCTAGGACACTTTATCATTTCCCCTTCACCCATACATTTGGATGTTGTCTCAAAATCCAAATCCCTATCTTCCATTATACCTTCTATTCCTTCTCCATCATGTTTGCAAAATCTTTTTCTTCTTGTATTTCTTGTTCCCACTATCAATATTCCTTTCTCTACTCATAGAAGACATTAGCAGAAAAGAGAGGTACTGGAATGGGTAAGATCCAAAGTAACTAGAAAGAAAAATTTTGATGCTTTCATATCAGGTTGATTTTACAATGCTTACTTTTCTATTCTTTCCAAGTCATAACCAAAGAGGTCAAAGACAACTATTCCTCCAAAACTAAAAGGAAAAGCAGTACAAGATGTGGAGCCTTCAGATTTCCAAATGGTTGAGAATGATTAATGTAAATATTCTTGAGATACTATCAGAAAATATTAAAGAAAGAGTCTTCAAGGATGGTGATAATCAGGCTGCCCTAAAAGATGAAAACAAAAAACCTAAGAATTTTATAGCCCATCTCTTTCAACCCGTACCAAGCTCCACAAGTTTTTACTACAAATTTTGCATTCCACAAATCAACAAAACCTAATGGATCAGCTAGTTGCACATAAAAAGAGTGTGGAGTGATAAAATTTGTCAACTACGATTGCATGTGCTAGATAGGTTGTATACTTTATTGACCATGGAAAAGCTTGTGAGGCATGACATTTCAGAATTTCAATGTGGCATGATTAGTAGTATTTCCACCTACAAGGGCTTCATAGAAAAAGTGTGACTTTCTCTTACTCTTGGAACCTTGAAAATAATTGAGATGGGCATGGTATCAAGTGCTAGAGAGAACCAAATATTTCCTTGGTCAAAGCAGTCTAGTTTCTAGTTCAACTTCTTGAACATGATGAGGTACAAAATGAATTCCAGATATTGGTAAAGGAAACACTTGGAAGAGCTTAACACAATGAAAATATAGATAAATTTTCCACTGTTGGCCAAAATGTCTTGGATGTAGATGAAGTGACCAAGATTAAGACAGACATTACAAAGAGTGACTTCATTTTAGATGTTTCAATATTCAGTGTCACTACCCGATAGATCACAGGTCCAGAGCTTCATTTCAACATCTTTCAGAGGGTACAGGATACACAAGATGTTGCTACTATTGTTGCTGCTGCACCAAGCCTATTAGTTGGGGTCACAAAGTAACTATTTTTAGCTATCTCTATTTATAGATTGCTTCTATTTTCTAATGTATCTACTATGGTGCAACTATTTTGAGAGAATCTTCTAGAAGATTTATTCAAAGACATCATATTTTTAGAGGACCTACTAGAGAAGGCTTAGCCATAGATGCTTAATAATTTTAACAAAAAATCTATTTCAAGACATCTAATTACAGTTGATATATTTGAGGATAACTGTAGGTTTTCAGCTTATTTTGATAGAAAGAAAATTATTTTTAGTGTAGAAATTGCAATGTGCTTTTTATTTATTTTGAATATGACATGTGAAAAAAGCTTGTAAACACTCATAAATATTTTCAATAGACTTTGGTATGCCTACTTCCTTCTAAAGTTTTTCAAAGTTTGCATGTGAGATTTGTATGTATGTGTTGTTTAGATAAATTGAATTTCTTTTTCTGAATTCACAAATTTGTATTATATGTTTCCTTGAAGTCAGTGATTGTAGCTTTCTACACAATTCCTTGGTTCAATTTATCAAAGTCTCTGTGCCTCTAATTGAATGCAATCTTCGTGTTGTACTTATGCTTTTTAGTGTTTGTCTTTAGCTAAAAAGTGTAAGCATGGCTAGGAAAATTAGTATGTTGTTCCAGCTGCTAGGAATTGTGCTTTAACACAAATTGATGGTTAAAATCCAAGGGTTTCTCCATGTTTTGCAAATGTTTTCAAAACCCAAGAAATAATTTATCAACTTACAAATTGATCAAGACAATTAGGGTTTCAGCTTCAAGTGTTTGGTTGCTGGCATATCATCATTATTCTAAGGTTTCATCTTCAATTTTCAATCTTTTCAAAACTGTAATGTTGGTGCTAGATTTAGGGAAACTAGTTTTAACAAACTTAAAAATATTTAGATTTGAACCTTACAAACCCAAGAATCGTATCAAGATTTACCCATAGAAATACAACCTTAGGTGTCTGAAAAATTTTAATGATTGATTTATTTTCCATTGAAAAGTGGTAGTCAGTAGTAAGAGGCAGTTGGGCAATGAAAAACTTACAAGTTGGCCATAGATAGTGATATGGAAATCACAACAAATACATATGTGGATCTCGTCTCCAGGGCACCTCCTGTGCTTGTGGCCGATTGTCTTGAGGATTTTGACATTGGAGAGGGAGGAGAGACCGAGGCCTTTGGCCAAAAGAAGGTTCACCAACATGAGGTGGTTGGGGTAGAGACAGTGACATTATTGGTAGAAGGGGCTCTACTGCCTCCTCCCTCCTTCGCTCTACTTCCCCTGTTCAACCTTATCTATAGTATCTTCACTTTGCTTGCCTTGTGCCGCTCCTCTTGTTTTGTTTTCTTCTACCGCTCCTCTTGTTTTGTTTTCTTCAGGATACATGGAGGGAAAAGGAAAATGCATAGGGAAGGAAAATGAATAAGGAGAGGGAAATAAAAAAACGTATTTTAGAAAAAGTATTTTTTTTATTGTCTTAATTTAGGACAATTAAAAAATTAGAAATATAATTTAAACATAAAATATATATTTAAGAAAAAATTAATATTTGTCTTAAATTAATGTTTTAAATCCTTCCTTTATATAGTAGTGACACGTGGATGTAGGAATGATTACCATTTAGTAGCAAAATGTTAATTTTTTTTATAAAATATGTGAAGGCCTTAAGACTACACCAAAAGGCGATGCCTTCCATGCAATAGGTATTTTTGGTGCACCAAGCAACCTAGGCGACCAAATGGCTTGCTCAGGTAGGGCTCCCATGAGGGGGGCTTAAGTTCTATGGATTATGATCAAATTTGAAAGAAAAATGAGTAGAGGAGTAATAGTCATTTATTTAGTCATTAATTTAATCATTTATTTAGTCATTTTTTTTGTCTGATATTATTCATTTATTTAGTCATTTAGTTGTGATTTTACTCGATGACCAAATTAGTCACTTATAAATGACCAAATTCGTCATTTATTTTCCAAATACTACTAGTGTTAGTCACATAACTAAAAATTTTAGTCACGTAGTCATTTATTTGCCAAATTCTGCAAGTGTTTGCATGTGAAAACTTGTTACCATGGAAAAATTGATTGGAGATAAAATTTGAGAGAGTTTATTGTGGAGGGGTCCTACGTGACCCTATAACTTTAGAAAAAACATTTATAGGTGTCCATTTTCTGAGAAATAGTTCGTCAAAGTGCTATTTTTTGGCATTTAGGTCTCTTGAGAGAAAGCATTGACACAATGCAGTGTGGAATGATCAGGTATGTTGGGGTGCAAAATAAGATCTTTCATAGAATGAAACCACCCACCTAGATGTGTTGAAACTATTAGTTTGGCCCCATGATGAACATAACAAAATTATGCTACCTTGCAACTTTCTCTTCAATGCATTTGACTTTTTTGCAATGTGCAAAAAATTGTCATCACGGTCAAATGGATTGGAGTTTTAAAAGTTTGAGAGTTTATTGTGGAGGGAACCTAGGTGACGATGTAACTTTAAACCAAACATTTATAAATTCCATAGTTTCTAAGAAATAACTCATCAAAGTTCACCACTTTTTTGCACTTAAGACTCTTAAGAGAAAGCATCACCGTAATGCTGTCTAGAATGATTAAGCATGTTGGAGTGCCAAATAAGACCTTTTTTAGCATAAACCCACCCATTGGGATGTGTTGGCACTATTGATTTGACCCCACGATGAAAAACCAAAAATTATGCTACCTTGCAACTTTCTCTTCAATGCATTTGACTATTTTTGCAATGTGTAAAAACTTGTTGCCACAACCAAATGAATTGAAGTTTTAAAAATTTAAGAAAGGTTATTATGGAGTGAGCCTACTTGAAACTATACCTTTAGATGAAATTTTTTTAGGTGCCACGGTTTTCAAGAAACAACTCATTAAATTTTTTCACTTTATGGCACTTAGGGCTCTTAAGAGAAAGCGTTGATACAATGTAGTCTAAAACGATTGGTGTGCTGGGGTGCGAAATAGGACCTTTATTAGAATAAACCCACCCATGTGAACATGCTATCTTGCAACCTTCTCTTCAATTCCATGATTTTTCTAAGTGCCACAATTTTTGAGACACAAATCATCAAAGTTCTTCACTCTTTTGAACTTAGGGATCTTAAGAGAAAGTCTTGACACAATGTAGTTTACAATGATCAGGCATGCTGAGGTGTGAAATAGGATCTTTCCTAGCATAAAACCTCCCATTGGGATGCATTGACACTATTGGTTTGTCCCCCCAATGAAGATATCGAAAAGTAGGGCTATTAATAAGTTTTTACTACACACTTGACATTTTTTGCAACATTTGAGAAATTGTCAGAATGGTCAAGTGGATTGGAGATTTCAAAAAATGAGAGAGTTTATCATGGAGGGACCTTATGTGACCTTGTACATTCAAAAAAAACATTTCTAGGTTCAATGGTTTTTGAGAAATAGTCCACCAAAGTTTGCCACTTTTTGGCACTTAGGGCTTTTAAGAGAAAGTGCTAACACAATGTAGTCTACATGTTTGAGCAAGATGGGGTGTGAAATAGGAATTTTTCTACCATAAACCTATCCATCCGGATGTGTTGGCACTATCAGTTTGACCCCACAATGCATGAAATAAAAAGTGTGAATCTTGACAAGTTTTCCTTGAGTCAAGTAATTGAGGACAGGGTCTAAAAGTCTACATAAGAGTATTCAAGGACAACCATGATGAAATGGGGGAAAATATAATGGAGTAGGTTGTGCAAGTCAAGAAGCTTAGGTACACCCTTTTTGATTGAGCTTAACATTAACTAGTTTTTGACCTAACCATTTTCACTTATTTTCTGCAAGGCAATTGTAGATATGAAAATAAAAATAAATAATGACATGTGATAGTGTTTCAATAGTTTCAGAGCATAGATATCAAGATAAGCTTGTTGTGCCAATGGCGATCTCTTCAAACCTTACTTTAAACCCTGATGAAATTTGAGTAAAAAGAACATAGGGTTTAGGGTTGAAAGTCATAATGCATTGAGGAAGTTGCAATAGTTTGAGAATATTAGGAGATAGTCCTAATGAATTTATGACTACCCTAATGAATTTATGATATTCCTAATGAAGTTATGACTATCCTAATGAATTCATGACATTCCCAATGAAGTTATGACCATCTGAATGAAGTTATGACTGTCCTAATGAACCTTAGACCATTCTAATAAAGTTGTGACAATCCTAATTAACCTACGATTGTCCTAATGAACCTATGAATGCAACATTCTAGAGTTTTTTTGCATCCTTAGAAAACTTAACCTTATAAACATGAAAATATTAGCATTTCCTAATGTATTAGTTTAAATTGCCTCATAAAAAGTAATTAAATACAAATACATCATGCCTACCATCCTTGGGGATATTAAAAATAATTGTTTTAACTTGCATGATTAAAATTATAAATTGATTCACCTTTTTCTCTTATGAATTGGCCCTATCTTGTCCATAGTATTATTACAAGATTCTTTCTAATAACCCAATTTGACCTTCCTTGGGCTTAGGTATTATATTATTCTCTAGGATTTATTAGTTGAATCTTTGTGTTACACTTTCAAGGAGCACTAAAATGGAAACAATATTTATATGAGCATTATTGAGATCATATACATGTGTGAAAATAAGTATTTTCAATATCTTTTACTTATGCTTTCATGATTTGACCTAGATCATCTTAATTGATTATCTATATTTCTCAAACATCTTTAAAGTCATACTATATTCTTGAGGGTATTGTTCTTGATCATTTATTTAGTTGCTACATATACATCCTTACATGTTTTGACACAAGGTAGTAATTATTCCCACTTGTAAACCATTAATATAATTGCTTTTTTATAATAATGTTGGTTATTGAAATGAACCCACTTTTCTAATTTATATGTTCCTATATATAGGCATGATTCAATAGATAGGAAACCCCTCATCGTTAATCTTACCTACTCTAAGTCTTGTTGTTTATAGTTTTCTAAAATATAATCCAATCTTGGATGAAATTTTAGAGTAATTATCACCCTGTTCTAACTTGATGTGAATATGTGAGGTTGCCTCTAGAATTTTAATAGAGAATTGTGATGTATCATAGAGTTGGAACTAGGATCTAAGATCAAGCTACCATTAGGTTTGGCCAACTTACTAGCCACTTCCAAATATACAAGGAATCGTGTATTTAGTGGGCATATAAGAGAAAATATCTTTAGGTGATTATATAATATGTATCAAAACAAGAAAGGATCATATGTGAAACCTAAATTTAATATTTTAAATTATAGAGCTCTAGGTACTTTTAATAAAATAATATGATAATGATATAAAATGAAGCCATGAATGAGATAAAGAGGATTAGTGGTTGGTTCACTCAATCCCCTTCCTTTTCATGCACTAGAATTAGAGACCATAATAAATAGAAGTACATGATTCAAAATATGTGAGTGATAAATTTATTATTGATTGACCTCTTTAGGTAGCTAGCAAAGATACATAGGTTTATGCTCTACAATAAAATAATAGCAGACATAGTTTCCCCATTGTTATAAGTAAATATACTTGTTTAGACATTCCAACTAAGAGAATGCAAACGTGGAATGGAACAACTAATTTGAAATAAAATGAGTGAATATATTTGCATTTAATCCAAGGTCTACCATGGAAACCTCAAGAAGAGTTGGTAAACACAGAGGAAGTTTTGGAGCATTTTTTGGCATTACAAGACCTATCTAACATTAAGGCTACACTTAATAAATAGGTTGAGGGATCATTAACCCTAGTTTAAATATCTAAACTTTAATGAATAATACTTAGGAAAATAAGTAAACAAGCATATACTTGATTACAAAAAGAAGAGATTTTGGAAATTTTAAAATATTAAGAAAGAAATGAAAAAGAGGATATAAGGGAATCATGCAATTATTTAGTGGATGTTAAATGGATAGAAAAATAGATATGAAAGGTATATTAAACATGCAATTATTTAAGGAATCATGCACTTTTTACATGGAAATCAATTGTGCTTGTCATAGCAACAATACATGTTGCACCAACAACTAATACTTCTCCATGTGCCTAAAATTATTTTGTACAACTAGACAATATAACAAAGCAAAAGAACATTTTTATAAAGATAATAATCTTACAAAATGATTAAAATATCTACACATGAAGATGACTACAAATGATGAGCATGAATAGATTATAATTCATCAACTCGTTTCATAATTGAAATTCCAGTGTGGGTTTGTAGCTATATTTGATAATAGCTATTTGAAGTTCCCATTAGATTAATTATTATGAATTATCATTAAATTGTAAAATTTATTGCTAAGATTAACTACTCGTTGGGAGGTGGTTGAAAATCCATCTGGCTTCTAATGTGGTGAAATCCACTGGGAAAACATCTTTATCACAGAGTTCTTCCAGGACGCCTTATCATTCTTCATTGAATTTTAGAAAATTCAACACCTACATGCCATTATATTCTTTCACTAGATCTCACACATCTTTCAGTAACTTTTTAATAATTCCTCTTTCCAAAGGAGTGTAGGCTTGATAAGCTTTTATTGTTAATTATGTTGTGGGAAATTTGTGATTTTTTCCCATACCTTGGTGTTCTAGCTATATTTATACTTTATGGAAGATTCTTTGCCACCCATGCTTATTTTTGTTTAGCTTTTCTTTACATATATATCAGTACTTTCTATTGGCATTTATTTTTCTCCAATCATTCATGAAAGGAATATTTAAGCTCTTTTACGAGAATATATAATCGAAGATTTTATTTTAGGTTGAAAATTTTGGAGGAACGCCAATACTGTTCAATTTTTTATTTTTATTTTTAGGAATGTCAAAAATTTACATTTGTTTTATTGGGATCATTTAGGTTTAAGTTATTCTTTTACATTATTTAATTTCTTTAATGATATTATATAATCAAATCTTTTGGAAGATTTTATTTTGTTAATAGTGAAATTTAAGGGTAATTTTTAATTGTGAATATCATCTAGATGTAATAAGGATAAAGTATATTATTTTTTTTTGATATGTAAGAGTTATATTTATATTATTAGAATAAAGTTTACAAACATCTGCTAATGCAAGAAATCATCAAAAGTCATGATTATCATATTGGTTTAACTGCTACTACCACCCATTTTAAACACCCAACCAAAAAAATTTGAGAGCAAAACAAAGAGGAGCCTCGGCCCATAGGCCTATTGCAACCCGACCACTTCTACCCACCAAATTTGAAACACCACCCATTCACCACCACAAACGTACATGAAAAAAACATATAATCCATCCTTTACAAAATTTACAAAAAACTAGTCTTCAAATATTAACAACACTACCCATACTTGAGCTTTACCAGGACGTAGATAGAAGATAATAACCAAACCCTAAACATTCCCATACTCACAGAAATCCATTGTCCTTAGCGAAGTCCTTGAAGTCCACAATCCAGACAATGTCCTACACAACCATGAGCCCAAATTTTTTTTCATATACTCCACAGCCATGACGACGATCATTCAATGCCTCATGAGAGCCAGACACTTAATATCAAGCAAAAAAAGAAAAAACTTCACCGCCTCATCTAAATTCCTCAGCAGCTTCAAGTCACCAGGACAGGGAATACCAGTCCCCACAATGGTGGCCTTCAACACCTCATCCACACCCAACAATAGATCCTTTTTTAAAACCTTTTCCAACAACACCTTAGCCTCCATCTTTGACACACGATTGTAAAAGAGATGCCAGGAACCTAGAAGTGACATATGTATTGTCCCTCCCAAACTCGCTTCTGGTTAAATGTCTGACACCCAACACCATTTTCACCGCCACAACCAACAAGGGATCATTCTTAAGCATAATCCTTTTAAGGGGCTGGTCCGTTATCGCCCTAAATGTCATTTGTCGAGATTTGGCACCCAGAGAGATCGGTTTGTCCGCACCAAACCACACTAAACCCTCCACCGAGACTTCAATTATGCAACGTGAGCGCCCTGCCATCACAATGCTCTTCCACACACTCAAAAAAAAACACTACAAGAAGCACATACCAAACTACTAGAGCCAGGCGTAAAGCAGTGGCCACCACATCCACCTCGACTACATCTAAACCCAGAGAATCTGCTAGACTTTCATCATTAATTGATGCTTAACTAAGAATGGCATTAATGCCAGGACTCTACACATGAGAGAGGTCGTCCTCATCCTCAAATGCCAACCAAAAATTCTCTACGGGCTATCACGTCAATGTATGATCTGGTACTCAAAATATTCCACTCTATCAACATAGCACTCCTTGTATTAAGTGCCCATTATGGGCTCCAACTTGTCAAACATCACATGGAAACCCAACCAGTGTGTTCATCCAGGGTTGACTAGGCCCAACAATAATTTTCCACACCCCGTCTGCATCACCAGCCACATTCCCTCCACCACTCTTGGAGGGCCACCCTCCCTTCACCCACAGACACTAACCATCATTTAGACAACTTCTCTAAGATCTTGACCATCCACCCCCAAAATTGAAAGATCTACCTCGGTATTGTCTTCCCTTAGCACATGATTGATCATAACTTGGTCAAAGGAATCAATTAGAATCAAAGCAACATACAGATACACTCCTAACCTCCAATTCTGCGATTGTTTGGATCTAAGAGAATTTATCACCAATAAAGAATCACCTTCAATAACCACATTCTCCATCTTTCTATCTTTACAAAGAGTCAAGCCCAAAATCAAGGCTTGAAACTCAACAACATTATTCATGCCCACTGCTAAGGGAGCAACCAGCCTTGCCAGAACTGTACCTGAATGATCCTGCACAATACAACCCACCCCTAAGGGACCTAGATTTCCCCTAGACGCCCCATCAAAATTTCACTTCACCCAACCGGGTTCTGGAGGGGTCCATTTGACTCTATTTCGTTCCTCCTTCATTGCTGCCCCACCTTTTCCTACCAAAGTGGGCACCAATAGTCTGAACCAATTTCACCTGACTCTAGCATCCCACACCATAAAATTTTTCCCCTTTACCACTTGTTGATCTATCTGCGCATTAAACAACTTGACAATGCTTTCCTCAATCTTGCATTGCAATCTAGGAATAGATAATGCATGCTTCGAGAAGATATGTCTATTCCTTTCCTTCCAAATCTCCCAAATGACAATGGACGGGGTCATTATCCACAAATCGTTGAAAATGGATTGCTTAACAAGAGAGGGCCAAGACTTAAGCATTTCAAGTAAAGAATGAGGAAAGGCTGATTTCCACTCCAATTTTGCACATAACCATTGCCAACAAGCTTGGGAAAATTGATAGTTTAAGAACAAATGATCACCAAATTCATCTGCAATCTTACACAGAGGACATCTGGAAGGACCATAATAACCCAATTTCAAAAATGTATCCCCTATGAGAACTCTTCCTTGAACAGCTGCCTAAGTAAAGATTCCTGCCTTTGGCAGACAAGCTTTATTCCAACACAAATTAATCGATAATTTCAGCACCTCATCTCCATTAGAAGCCAAAATATCATACCCTGCTTTAACCGAGTACACAACATTTGAAGTTGTTGACCACCTTAAGCTATCCCTACCTTGTCTATACCAAGCCTTTCTATACCCCAAGACCTGCTCAAAAGCTTCCACTTCCTCCATATCCAAACCCAAGCCTCTCACACTTTTCCATCTATACCATCATGTGTTCTCCTGCAAGGGATGCTCGAAATAGTCACATACCTTCTCCCCCCACACTTGTTTAGTTCTTTCCTTGACTCGAGCCAATGCCTCAACCTCTGCTAAAATAGGATGACCATCCCAAGAGTCCTCCCAGAATAAGGTTTCCTTGTCATCGACTATTTCCCAAGTGAGAAAATCAAAGATCAAATCCCTAGAGTTACAAATAAAGTTCCAAATTCTAGAACCACTAGGAAGAGAAGAAGCCTTGAGAATATTGCAGCTATCATTGCCTGAATACTTTTCCTTTAAAATATTCACCCACTTGAGATTTGGTTTTGAATAAATTTCTCAGATCAATTTGGCTCCCAACGCCTTATTTTGTATGAGAAAACTCTTTAACCTAGCCCCATCCTTAGGCCTCTTTTCGCACACCTTTTTCCATTTGATAAGTGGGAATTTTTTCTAGTTAGAGTTCCCTTTCTAGAAGAAATACTTCATCGACTTGTTTAAAGCTTTACTTGATCCCATTGAAAGAGGAAGACAAGACAACATATAAGTTGGCAGGGCAACAATAACAAACTTCAACATAGTTAACCTTCTCGCCCAAGATAACCATCTTCCTTTCCAAGAAGATAACCTTTCTTTCACCCTCTCGATAAGGCCATTCCAAATCGTGCCATTTTGAACACCTTTTTCTAAAGGAAGACCCAAATATTTGCAAGGAAATTGTCCCTTCTTAACTCCCAAAATTCTTAGAATCTGGGTCTCTTGTATGTTGTTTACATTAAAGAAAAAGACCTCAAAATTTGAAAAATTAATCTCTTGACTCGACGCCCGTTTGTAAATATCCAAAATCCTTTTGAATCTTTGAGATTCCCTCACCAACGCCACACCAAACAACATTGTATCATCTGCAAATTGTTGATGAGTTACTAATGCAAGACTGTTGGTTACCTGCAACCCTTCAATCCAACCATCACTTCTCACTCTCTCCAAAGACCTACTGAGAGCCTCAACCATAATTATGAAGAGAAATGGGGATAAGGGATCTCCCTGTCTTAAACCTCGTGATGCTCCAAAAAACCTTATGGTGTGCCATTAGCTAAAAATGAATACCTAGGACTTGCAATCCACCCAAAGATCCAATCTAACCAATCCTTTTGAAAGCCAAAGGCTTCCAAAACCTTAAACAAGAACCTCAAATTTACCCTATCATAAGCTTTTTTAATACCTAGTTTTAGAAACATAACTAGTTTCGTAGTCTTTTGAACAGAGTGAATAACATCCTGTGCTATGATTACTCCATCCAAAATAGACCTTCTAGGGACAAACCTTGTTTGTTCCTTTGAGATGATAGAAGGAAGAATGAGTTTCAAATAGTTTGCCACCACCTTAGCCACAATCTTATATAACATGTTACACAAAGATATAATAGGCCGAAAGTCATCACACAACTCAGGTTTCTCTTTTTTGGGTATCAAAACTATAAGCGTATTATTCACCTTTTTAAGAATTTTTCCAGAACACCTTGAGTCCTCAATCATCTCCAAGATTTCCTGCCCCACAAAATCCTAGCATTTTTGGAAGAAAGCAGTCGGAAAACCATCCGGCCCAGGCGCCTTCTCCAGGTGCAATTGAAAAACAACTGCTTTGATTTCCTCTATGGAAATTTTTTAATTTAAAGCCTACATTTGTGCATCTAAAACCAACCTGGGAATACCACTGATAATCTCTTTCTGAGCCATCTAATTAGAACCCTCCCAATCATTTAGAAAATTCTAGAAATAATCGACACCTGATAACTTTATCTCCTGTGGGTCTTCCAATAAGATTTTGTTTATTGATTTGATATTGGAAATACGATTAACCCTACGAACCTTTGTGGAATTATGAAAAAAAATTGTATTTCTATCCCCAACCTTGAGCCAAGTTTCCCTTGATTTTTGACGCCAGAATATTTCTTCCTTTGAAAGAAGATCATTCAATTGCTTAGATAATTCTTTCTCCTTTTGAAAATGACAATCATGCATTCCCACCCTCAATATCTCCTCATGAATTTCATCCAAAGAAGATTTGACTTTCAATCTCTCCTGAAAAATATTCTTAAAACATTCCTTATTCCACATTTTTAGCTGTTGTTTGATATATTTCAACTTTGTGACAACATTAAAAAAATTTGTTCCCCCTGGGTTGCATTCCAACCATCATTTATTGATTAAGGTTACTAGATTTTGGTCCTTGAACCACATCATTTCAAATTTAAAAGGGCACCGTTCTGGACCCCTTTCCCCATAAATCAACAATTGAACTGGAAAATGATTAGACCCTAGACCAGCTAAAATTTTACTATCCAAAGTGAAGGGAAAATGACCCAAATCACCTTTGAAGAAGAATCTATCAAGCTTCTCTCCAATATTACATAAGCCTTTTCTACGGTTCATCCAAGTGACACAACCATTGTCTATTTGAACTTCAAATAACATATTTCCCTCCAAAATTTTGTAGAAGTCAGACTGAGATTGAAGCACCCGACACACCCCACCTTGTTTATCTACTGATCTGAGAATGGCATTGAAGTCTCCCCAAATAATGAAGAACTCTATCTATGAGTAATTGAGAACCTAATCCAATTCTTACCATACATTCCTTTTTTGCACACATGAAGCCGACCCATAGACATTAATAAGAAGAAACTGCAGATTTGAAATTAAGCTTCTTTCCCTACATACAATCCAAGATTTTTTCTGAGAGATTTCTTCCACCAACACCGATTTTGGTTTCCATAGAATAAGGAGGCCACCAAATGCACCATCTGCACCATACTCAAAGACCTTCCAATGTTTAACCCTATTATTGAATTTGACCAACTCTCACACACCTAATTTGGTTTCTTGCAACAAACTCACATCCACTAGATTTTTCTCCAAAAGGTGCCTAACCAGACACCATTTGTTAGAGGCATTTAAACCCCTAACATTCCATGTTAAGAGTTTCATTGTTGTTTGGGAAGAGCATCACTCTTCCCTACTTTCATCATCGAGTCAATCTTCTTCTGACCACAAGCCTCTCCTGCCCATTTTAATTTTCTTGATTTGGAATCCTTCCCCTCTTTTTAACATCACCACAATTTGGAGAAGTTTTGACCATCTCTTTTTGAAAAATCCCCAACTTCATCTTGGCTACCTCCAACTCCCTAGCCATTTTTCTCTTTTTACCTAGCTGCGAGTCCACTAAATCCACTTGCAGTTCCCCTTCTTCCTAAACTTCCACATTTTCCCAATCTTCAACCATATCCTCTGTCTCCTACTTTGAAGAGTGCAATTTGGCTGCCTCAGCTAATTGTACCAACTCCCTACCAACAAAAATTAGAGCATTGAGCTCCACGTTCTTGCAGTCCTCACCCAAGATCTCTGAAACCTCAAAAAATTTCCCCACTAGAGTTGCTTCCTAACCTGGTTCTTCCAATGTATTTTCCCCTTATTCCAGAAAAACATGTACTTCCTTTCTTTTCTCCACTAGTGGGGATGTAATCTCCATTTCAGTGACTCCTTGATTGACCGACACCGCAGGAGCAACCAAGACCATAACCAACTCTTATCTAGATTTTATCACCGAGGCCTCCTGCTTTGAAACCACCAAATGCTTTGAAACATCACCCTGTGTCGCCTTCCCAACTTTGTTTCTTGATGCTTTGCACCCTAAAGGTTTCACCAGTCTAGATCTTAGTTGGGAGTTAGGTATTAACTTTTGAACCCAACTTCCATAATCAGAGATGAGTTCTATTTCATCTTAGATACATCGGTCTGGTTTATTTTCTACACATATCCTAACATATGTGACCACTTCCTTAGGGTCTTTCCTTTCTTTAGCACATACGTAGCTCCCCAACCTATTGCCAATCTCTTTGAGAATACTGAGATCCCAATATTCAGATCCAATAGATTAGGAAGTTTGTACCAATCTTGCACAACTTCCACTTCATGTTTCGAAGGATCAAAGCCTACCTTCTAGCGCCTTAAGTAAAAGTTGCAACCATCCAAAACCTAGTTCCCATCTACAATCTCATCCCTAATAATCCTCAACAGACAAGTGACTAGAAAAAAACCATTCTGCAAGATTTTAAAGTGAAGTTTGGGTCCCCATTTCTCCCTCCACCAATTTAATAAATATTCCCAATTTAGATTGTCCCCATACCATTTGACAAATAACCCAAGATTCTCTAACCTTAAGATCTCATAATGTAATTTATTAGGGCTTACAACTAAGGTGATCCTACCTCTTTTCAAACCTCCAACAAGTGCCTGTTGATCTAAGCCAGGGGACTCTATAGAGTTATCTTCCCTTGCATCCTCCCATTCCTCATTAGATTGCTTACGTTGACAAACTAACTTGAAGCCACTGTTCCCACAGTTAGTGTTTTTCCCTCTTTCCCTATTCAACTCCATTTTACTAGAGCCACCTCTACCCACACACCCATAATCATTTGGCCATGGTCTTCAAAATTCCATGTTTATATAGTTGTTTCTCCTAGATCTACCCCGAAGCTCCCTCGAACCTCTGGGTTGATTTTGAAAACCCTGAAACCTATTGCCTTGCCTATGCTCATACTGACCTTCCTATCGAGTCCTATCCCACCTTTCCAACTTCTAAATACCATCCACATCAGCCTTCCAATTGGGATGTAGACCCTTATGCACTCTGGCAGGATTACCTATAGCATTCTTACCACTAGTTTGTTGCCTTGCCCCACCCATTGTTGTCATTTTGCTTATGCTTACACATTTGCTTAATAGAGACAATAGATATTGTCAGGATAAAGTATACTATTAATCATTTAGATAAAACGAAATGAATCTAAATATTGATTCAAAAATTAAACTATTGAATATCGATAAATACTACTACTCAAACACAAGAGCTGCAAAGCAGCAAAGTTCCTACCAAAATGTGCAAGAATAGTCTTGTTTTTTATATCAATAATTAAAAGTTTGGGGTTAGATAAATAAATCCTATTTTTGTTTTTGATATCATGATTTGAAAGTTTGGGGTTAGATAAATGAATCAAGATAGGTGTGCTACCATTTTGCTATCTATGAACCTATGACTGCTACTAGATTCAATCAACATTGCAATCTATTTCATTTTTAGGAATGGATTTTTGGATAAAGCATGATAGGGATGGCTAGTTGTTTGATTGATACTTTCTCTTGTTCATCATTAGGTTCTATAACTTTCTTGTTCTCATTCGATGTGTTCTCAATATACAATAGATTCTTTTTTTTCTAATTTTCTTTTGCATCTGAAGCACAATCTTTTGTCATGTTTATCTTCTATTTGGTGAACTGTCAATCTAGTTGGCTATGGAAGAGAGGATGTTGGAGGGATACACTCCTTAAAACTAGTTGATGACTGTTGTTTGGTGGCCAAATGTCTATAATATAGGCTAATCAACAACTTATGCACTTGAGTTTTCCTTGCTAAGACAAATCCAGTGAATGTTATATTTTGCAAATCTTGAAAACTTCCCAAGTACAAGAAAATAGGGTTGGAAAATACTTGTATTATTGTGATTTCCTTGTTGAGATGTATCCAACAATTACTATATTACAATAGTGGGTGAAAACCCAAATCAAGACCTTTCATTAATACCCCGTGTTAGCCTGGTTCAGAGGAAAACCCTTAATTCTTATGTATTAAAAGTTTTTTATTTGGACCCACAATTAGACAATGAACAAAAGTCTGAATTGGATTCCTAACAGAACGACTATAGATTTGAAGTGAGGATAAAAGAAAAATTGGACAAAAAAATAGCTAGTTTACTTGGGATATTGTCCAATCAAAGGGTTCGATAACGATAGTAATAAAAGTTTAGTACTACTTTTAAAAAGGATCACAATGGTTGCATATTCACCACCTAAACAAAGCTCAAGAGCAAGGTGAACTCCAAACTAATCCTCATATAAATCATGCAGTTGTATTATATTGGGGTGAGGACAAATATCCTCTACTATGTGTCTCATAACTAGGATCTCATTTGTTAGCAATGCATTAGATATGGAGACCTTTTGCCATGTTGGAATTCCACCACCCACTCCAACTTCTTTTTAAGGATTTCTTGGTAATCCAGGCATAATTGATCCTACTTTTTTCAATGTTTTTATAGCCACTTTTTCCATTTCTATTTGTTTTTCTTGTTACCTTTCTTACTACTGAGAATCCTTCACTTCCAAGTACCTCCACCTTATAATCATCGACCAATTTTCTTCCTTCTCAACTCAACATTTAGAATTATCAATCCCTTAGGAAGAGAGGAGAATTATTCTTCTTCTTTGGCCTAAACAAGGGAAATATCAAAGAGAAATTTTAGTTAACATAAAACCCTATTTAGAAAGTACAAAAATCAGATGTGAACAATAGAGATTGCAAAGAGTGCAAGAAAATTTAATATTTTCAAAAATCAGTTGCTACGAACAAAGGAATTTCCAAGTATGGCTAGCTCCATTCAAAGTTTGCACAAAATGCCAATTCTAGTGCATAATTTCTGAAAATCAGTCAAACCCAACATAGATACAGGAACAAAAATAGAGGATCCCGTACAAATTTCAAGGAAATTGATCAAGCCAGTACAAAATTTGAAGTTCAATGTCCAAGATGAATTTACAAATTCTAGTCCAAAATTTAATCATTTGCTAAGATCATTAAGAAAAAAATACATAACTTGGATAATATGTCAAACTTAATAAAAATCAGATAGAATTGGAAACTAATTAGGAAACTGAGCAAGCTACATGAGAAATTGGCAAATTCGTATAAGTGCACAAGAAAGCATTTCCCAAATATGAAATTGCAAAAAGAAAGAAAGAAATATATTTAATTAATGTTTGCAAGTGATAAAATAAGGTCAATGGATCTCAAGAATGCACCTTCCTACATTAAGAAAATGTTAAGAGATAAAAAGTACCCTACCTCAATCTCTAGCTCTAGACCGATGCCAAAGCTAGAGGGTTAACCCAAACCCCGTAAACCCTGACACTAGCTAAATTTCGTGCAAAGTAAAAATAGACAATTGTGAGGAGAAACATTTAAAGAAGGTTCCAGTTGGAAAATGGAAAAGAAGTTGGAGATCACAATTGCCAATAGTCTGTAGCAATACTCAAAGTAGAAAACTCTAGAACCAATCTCTTCAAATTTTTGCTCCCCTTGAAACCATGCTGAAAAGACTAATCTAGTGAAGAGAGGAAAGAGAAAGAACACCTAATCTCTCCCTCAACTGTTCAAACGCATCCTTTCCATTTTCATCTAATTTGTTCCTAAACACCCATTTTGCACCAATAATGTTCTTGTCTTTAGTCCTAGGAACTAACTCCCATGTCTTGTTCTTCTCTATTTGGCTTAATTATTCCTCCATGACCTTAACCCAACATTCATCCTTGTTGGCCTCATCATAATTCTTTGGCTCTGTTACCCAATTTTCACCCTCAGGCTCAATTAGGCAAGGCATCTATGTTGCAGATGCTCATAAGGGCCAAATGAGATATCTCCATTGAGGGTTATTTCAAGCATCTGATGACATTTCATAGGGAATTCAGTTGGGAGGCCTGCTTTGTTGGAAATATGCTTCAATAGTTACAGGCTCAGCCTCCATTAGAGCCAAGTCGGCATGACATCTTCACTGTCTGGCCGACTGGCTACTTTGTTACTTTTCGTTTTGAACGGGTCGTTGTGACCTAGTTTCTGTCCTACCGAATGAGGCTGCAGAGCCTATCGCTATAACATTGAGGGTTCAGTATGACCTCTTATCGCATGGTTTCCTCTAGCCGATAGGCCATTCAATCATGAGCTCGGGGAGACTCATGGCGACTGAGGGCTTCGGGGTAACTTATGGCACTCAGTGAAAAGTCCCAGTGAAGAGGCAAAGTCACACCGACTGCATTCGTTCGGGGTAACAAAGATTCTCGAAGAGAAGTCTTAGCAAGGATGGAATGTCTCGCCGATGGTGTTGATGTCTTCGGTATAACTCTTGGCGACAAATGGACACTTCGGGGTAAGTCTTCAAGCTCACTAAGAGGTCTCGGCGACCTGGGAATGTTTTGGCGACAACGAAATGAGCTTGACAGATGTCTCCTCGACAAGAAGGAAAGGCTCTTGGTAAAGGTTGGTGCCCTCAGTGTAATGTCTCGCCAAAGAAAGGAGGTTTCCCCGACATATTTGCCCTCGGTGTAACGTCTCACTGTCGGGGTGATGTCTGGCTGACATGAAGATATCTCGACGAATGTGGGTGGTCTCAGTGACCGAAGTAGGAATCAGTATGACCGGTGGGCCTCTCCATGAAGTCTTCCCGAATTTCCACGGTCTTACCGAAGGAAATGAAGAGCTCAGATAGAATGAGGGAGTTGGGCATGGGTCTCGGTGACAAACACCAGTCATGCAGAAAGGAATGTTGCATTCGGGGAGACTCACTAAAGGAGATCTTACTTTCGGTAGGATGTCTTCCTAAATGAAGGTGGTCTCAGAGATGGATATGGGTAGCTTATCTGCATGACTAATGAAGCCGCTATGACTCCTGCCGATCATGTGAGTCATGCCGATAAGTTGCAGAATGATATAATCGCATCGGTGAGACACTTTCAGTGTCTCATTGAGATGGGATTCTTATCGAAAAGAGTTTTGACCGACTACAGATTCTACGTGGAGTAGGCTCAACCAATCAGAGAAAGCCAAGGGTGAGCCGTGGAGGTCTGACCAGGGAGATGGTGATTAACAGAAGGAAAAGCAACATGAGTCAGGTGCATTCAAAGCAGCTCGACTGGGGGGAATTCAAAATCGACACGAGGAGCATAAGTGAATGCGGTGGTTTTTGCTAAAGATCTGAGGGCTTCTCCAAGGGTGATCTTTCACACCAACATAAACAACAAGACACGCAGGGTGCATCGTTAACTACATGAAAAATCTAAAGGCTGATCTTTCTGATAGATATTTTGTAAGTCCTTAGGGGCCGACCTTACTTTTGTATATAAGGCATTTTTTTCCTCTT
>VDFB02386431.1:0-18589 GCA_007258455.2 Sequoia sempervirens | reverse complement strand
TGCTAGGAGGTCTGGGTTGGTGGAGGGCATTCAAGTGACGAGCAATTTACCTTCGGTCACACATCAGCAATTTGCTGATGATACGATGTTGTTTGGTGTAGCCTCGACAAGGGAAGCTAGGAGGTTAAAAGATTTGCTAGACAATTATTTTCGAGCTTCAAGACAAGAGGTTAGTGTTGCCAAGTCAGAAGTTTTCTTTTTCAACTCATCTTGTGTGAAAGAAATGCAAATTTTAAGGATTCTTGGTTTCAAAAAAGGTCAATTACCTTGCAAATATTTGGGCATTACGTTGGAAAAGGGAGTTCAAAGTGGGGGTATTTGGAACTCTTTGGTAGAAAGATTTAAGGAGCGCATTTCTTCCTAGAAGAATAAGTGGTTATATTGGGCTGGAAGGTTAACAATGTTAAAATATGTGTTGTCAGCACTTCCAATCTTTATGATGTCCTGTCTGCCTCTAACCGTTGGTATCAGTAATTATTTGAATAGGTTAATGAAGGATTTCTTTTGGAAAGGTATCTCAGATCAGAAAAAATTTCACTTGGTGAAATGGCAAAAGATTTGTGAGAGGGAGGCTGATGGGGTAGGCTTGAAGAATCTTCTTTTGCAAAATAAGGCGCTGGGGGCGAAACTAGCTTGGGTGATTCATTCTCAGCTTGATCTTAAATGGGCTAAAATTGTGAGGGCTAAGTATTTGGATGATGATCTGAATTGTTTCCTTAATGCCAAGTCTCTCCCTAGTGGCTCTCGAATTTGGAATTTCATTTGTCACTCTAGAAAGCTTATTTTGGATTTTTTAACATGGGAAGTCAAAGATGGGGGGGAGGCCTCGTTTTGGGAAGATTCGTGGGAAGGTCTTCCTATTTTAACAGAAAATCCAATATTAAGTAGAATCACAGAAAAAGCTTCTCAAGTGTGGGGTTCAAAGGTTAAAGATTATTTTGATACTTCTACGTCTGTGGAGAATGGTCTCATCAAATGGAAATCTTTCTGGCAGTTGGGGTTGTCTATTCAAGAGATGGAAACAATGGAGAAGATTCTTTTGGAACATAGAATTTGGCAAAGAAAAGGTAGGGATAAGCTGCGGTGGAATGCTTCGCCTTCAGGGATTTATTCGGTCAAATTTGGTTATTCTATTTTGGCATCGGTAGGGAATGAGTCCCCAGTTTTACCATTCCAACTGTGTTGGAATAAGGCTTGCTTGCCTAAAGCGGGGATCTTCACTTGGGTGGCCGCACAGGGCAGAGTCCTAACAAGGGATAGATTTGCTAAGTTGGCCTTTCAGGGTCCATCCAGCTGTTCTTTATGTTATGCAGCTGAGGAGTCTGGTGATCATTTAGTTTTGAATTGTCAATATTCTCAGGCAATTTGGCATTGATTATGTCCAAAGTTTCGATGGAAAACAGGCTTCCTACTCAAACTCTTTGATTGGTTAAAGTCGTGGCCATCTCAACCCAAACAATCTCTGTTTGGGGATCTGTGGGTATTGAGCCCATCGATTGTTTTATGGGAAGTATGGAAGGAGAGAAATAGGCATATCTTTCAGGACACAGAGCTTTCAATTCCCAAGTTACAGTGCAAAATTGAAGCTAGCATTATAGAATTGTTTAATGCTAGATTGGGTGAATTGACTCCAAAGAAAGACAACTTCTTAGAATGGGATGCATGGATCTTGAAGAATTGGTTTGGCTTGAAAACTCCAATAACTGGTGTTTCAGGTGGGGCAGCTTCTTCAGAAACCCGAAGGAAAGTAGTTTGGCTTCCACCAGAACTAGGATGGGTAAAATTGAACTTTGATGGTGCTTCTAAGGGCAACCCCGAGCCCTCTGGTGCTGGTTGTGTAGTTAGAGATTCTAAAGGATTGATTTTGGGGAGGTTGGCAAAGTCTTTACTGGATGGAACGAACAATGTTACGAAATTTCAAGTTCTTTTGGGTCTGGTTTTATGTGTAGACTTGGGGGTGCACAAAGTCAAAATTGTAGGGGATTCCTCTTTGGTGATTAATGCGCTTAGATCTAAACAAACTCCAAATTGGAAGTTGGGTGAACTATTGGGAGCTGCCATGGAAAGGATTGAAAGGTTTGATCAAGCTATGTTTAATCATGTGTTGTAGGAAGGAAATTCTGAGGCAAATATGTTGTCCAATATTGGTGTCTCGAGTCCAGATTTAAGAGAAATTTTTTGAGAAAAGCCTAAGTTTGTGGGTGGTTGTGTGGGCATCCATACATAGTAGCAGAGGGAGATAGTACGAGTGGCCACAGAGAGGTTTAAGTCTGTGGGAGGTAGGGAGGGCATCCCTCCAGGCTGGCGGAGGTAGGTGGTGTTGGTTGTCACGTCAGTCGGTGGTAGGGAGTGGGTGTTGTGTTGGCATTTCGGATGGCCAAAGTTTTTAGCACCTTTTTTTGAATGTTATTGGCATATGTGAAAGGACAGCTGCAGTTTATTTCGCCTAGCTTTGTGATGTGGGTTATTAATGTTAAGGTGATCCCTGCATACATAAAAGTCTTTAGCCTGATGGTGGTGTACCATTCGCTATGTCCAACAGCGGCTTAGTAAGATGGGCTCGTCCATTTAATGATGGTTTGGTTCTTTTTTGGGTGCTTTCTTTTCTTTACAAGTGGTTGTGGCAGTTGTGAGCTCCTTTCTCTATCTCGGTCGAGGTATTCTGTGTTGGGTGGAGGATGATGAAGGGTTCGAAGTTTGTGGTTGAAGTCTTTGTGACGGGCCTCGCTCGTTTTGGGGTCGATACATCCATCTCTTTGCAGTCATCGTCGAGACAAGCCTCATTCAAAGAGGTCACTAATGAAAGGCTGAAGCACATTTTGCTCAATTATGAGTTGTTGGTGCTGGTAGCAGTTAAAATGGTTTTGGGTTTGACCCATTTGGAGTGTAACGAGTATGGGAGGGACAGTTTACATGTTTCCTCATGTTTCCTTGCCTCACTTTTGGATAATCTCGTCTCGAAGGCAGAGGCTAAATGTTTGTTGGTTAAGTTGTTCCGAGGAGACCTGGTGGAAGGAGTGGACGTGGTGTTGAGTGCAATGCTTGAAGGTAGAGGTTGTTCATGGACGTGTGACCTGGAGTGGCTTCATTCTAAGGATACAATTAAAATTTATCCGTTCCTCCTAGATTTGCATGGGCCGAGTTTGATGAGGCACAGGGCGATAGTGGCTATTGCGGTCATTTTTATGAAAAAGTTTTTTGGTTTGATGGCAGTTGATGATGAAGGGTGGAAAGAGGAAATCAAAGATTTCGCTAGTTTGAACAAGTTTCTGTAAGTTGGTCTAAGGTGATGGTTTTTTGGGCTTGCTCGGGTTGTAGTTGTTTTTGTCTATCTCGGTGTGGGAGTGAGCAATTTCTAACCGTTCATGGATTTTTCTTTGCATGTTTTGTGGTTGGTCTTAGTGGCCTATGTTTGGTTCGGTTATCTGGCGGGTGGTGTTCTGGCTTTTTGTTGGTGGTTGAATGATTTTTTGATAAAATCCTATTACTTGCATAGCAGACGTTTATATCTCTGGTTTTTGTTTTATTAATATAATAAATAGTATCTTGCGTATCCAAAAAAAAAAAATGAGAGAAAGAAAATACCATTGTAAGCAAGTAAAACAAGTAATATAACCATTTTTATCAATGGATTCAATTTTTTTTTTTATGAAAATCACATCCAAATATATTTCCTATCAATAATAAAATTAAAATATTTAAAATGAAGTTTAACATTCATTGAAAGACATGGGGTGAATTGTAATTTGGATTCCAAAAGTTTAGATACATGTTGATGTACATAATTTTTTTCACTACAACAAATGTCTTAAAGTTGGAAAAAAAATCAATAAGATAATATGACTCATTATTAGAGGCAATCTTTATGCCAAGGATGTCTCAAAAACCATGATAATTTTTTTTATATGTTTGACAATTATCTCATTATGCAAGAATTTCAGGCATTGACTATTAATAGGATGGAAAACAATCTTTATTCTAGTTTAATTATAATTAAGAAGACTAATAATTCTTATGGAAGTTTTGAATCTCATATTAGAGTATCTACGTCCATGATTTTGAAGATGATGGATAAAGATGGTTAAGAAACAAGATATGCCATTCAAACTGTAGCTAGAATTCATTCCATATCAAACCTACATACCTTAGTAAAAATAATGATAAAGCTAACTCTTCAAAATAAAAGAAAAACAAACCACAATTTCATGAGAAAGAAAAATATTCACACATAAATTTTAAGGAATGATAAACATTAAAAAAAAAAAAAACACCTATCAAAAAATATAATAAATTAAAATAATAATAATAAACAACTTATAAATTACTGCAAACAAGAGAATGAAGGGAAGGGAAGCACGCAAACATAGAAACCCAAACCACTTAAAAAACTATTGAAAGGAGATTACACAATTGTGTGTTTATTATTTTCTAGCTTACCATAAATTTAGAAAATGTATAAGTTAGAAACTTGTAATTCTTTAGTTTATTCAATAAATCCTAAAGTTATTATAGACAACAAAAAAATTAAAATTAAAAGGAGATAAAATTAATTACTTACCTCACTGTAAAGTGGCTCGTCTTTCTCCATATTTCTAATTGCTATATCTAAGGCTGTTTGTCCCTCATCGTCATGGTCATTGATCAACCTTTTGGATGCATCTACTAGACAGTGCAGTAGTCGTGTGATAACATTTGAATTCCTATCAAATATTTGCTCTGCATTCATGACAGATAGGTGAAGAGCGTTTCTCCCCTTGTCATCTACCAATTCTATACAATCTGCACCATACTTTAATATTGTTTTCACCATTTCCACATTCCCTTCCTTCACTGCTATGTGAAGAGCACATTGTGATTTCTTGTCAAATTTGTAACATAACGATCCATCCTAATCCAAAAGCTTTTGGGCAAATGTTACACTTTGTTTGACATGTCTTTTCTGCAACCAAGAATGAAATGGTGGAACAAGCTCCTTTAATGGAGGGATTAATGCAGCAATGTGTAATGCTGTCCTACCAAGATCATCTGCTTGTGAAACAAGAATGGGTTTTTGCTCCAAAGAATATCAATTATGCCTGTACAAAATGCATAAAACAATATACTATAAGTTGATTCACATATAATCAATTAATATTTAAAACATATCTTACAACAAATTTTAAAAATAAAAGAATACAAATCAATTTATATTGTTGGAATTAATGTTCCAACATAATAGATGTTAGTTTCACTTTCAGTCCTATTTAATAATCATTAATTAGCTATTAATAATTCCTAATTTGTTGTCATTAGATAGACAGTTAACTGTCATCAAAATTATCATAATTAGTCGATAGCTATATAGTGTGAACTTTGAGACGAAACCTCACGCAGTAACTTACTTAATCAGAAAACCTCAGAAGACGGGACAAAATTTGGCGAGCATTAATGTGATCCTTCTTGCTATTTCTCTTCGCTATCACAAACCCAAAATGCGACAAAATGCAATTAATATTTTCACATGTCTATACATAGACGCTGTCATTCATTCCACAGTGCAAACATTGACAAATGAATAGAAACATTATGGTTTTGAGCTGGGCGCGGCCCACAACAGGGGTCCAACAGGGGTCCGCAGCCCCTTAATCGCACAATATAAAATAAAAAAATTAAATAATAAACTTAAAAGACAATAATTTTGCCTTTCTATCTGTCAGCCAGCAACACAAAAACAAAAGAAAAATAAATAAACAGCAGAGTATAAATCATAAACGTAAAGAGGAAACAAAACATTGCTTGGCGAAATCTCCCTGCAATACCATGTTTTCTTCTGGTCTCCGCTCTACCTCTCACAGTTGCTGATTCCAGAATGGTTGGGCCTCTATTCTAGCGCCGCCTCCATTATAGGAGTCATGTGCAGCTAAGTCTGAATTGGACAACTTTTCCCTCCAATCGCCTCTTTTAGGGTTACGAATTTCATTTATTTCATGAGCGGACGTGAAGTCAAGTTTAACCAAAATGGAGTTAATGTGTAGGGTTGCCTTTTTCCTTTGGGTGCGTAAGTCGACCAATGTTTTCAGAATTCAGAATTTATTTACCAATGACATCCCTCAACAGCCATTATTTTTGAACTCTTTGCAATATTAAATTTAAAAATGAAAGTAAACAACAAAAATCCAAAATAAAATTTAGTAGTCAACCATTACACAATGGAAGATTTTTAATAATGCTAACCATCCCATTTAGAATTTAGAACGCATTGGAAGGGTAAACTCAGCTATCAAATACTAAAATCACCATCAACAGAATTGAGTGCAAGGTGCCACTTTTCGAATTTTTTCGCGCTATGGGAAAACGACTGTGTTCAAACCCTATCCCGCCTGGAAATCCATGGGATAACCTAGAATCACTTTCAGAAAAAGACAACGCCCAGCCCGTGACGCCTGGAGCCCACTTGCTTAAAGCTAAGCCCCGAAACATGAAAAAAGAACGGGAAAAAGGTGGATCTAAAGTAGTAAAAATGAAGGATGCAAGCGGGTCGACCCCTGCTCTCATTTCCACGCCTAGAGTGGACAACTCGGATGCCACGGATGTAGATATGCGTCCAGAAAGTCCACAACCCCATCTGCAACCAATGAACAGTTCCAAGATAGCGTACGACACTAACACATCAGAAGCCCTAACGACCAACATACCTATCGTTGATTCCGAGGAAGGTAAAGTGATTTTATTTGCCCTCCCAGATGATATAATTGATGTTATTTCCGAATGCAAAGCAAAAACGATAATTTTATTCTTCCTCGAAAGTATTCCATCAGAACAAGACTTTTTCAAATGGGCCCGTAACAACTGGGAACTCGAGGGTTGGACGATTGAATATTTTAGGGGTCTAGGCAGAGGATATGTTGCTTGCACCTTCTCAGACCCTGAGCATGCCCATGTTGTCCTTCAATATAGCCCCTAGATTATATGTGGACAAACTTGCTATATGCAAGCCTGGGATCTTGATTTCGATCTGGAAGGGATTACTAAATCCAAATACCTCATGAGGGTGGAATTTCCTTTCCTCAACTTTGCTTTTTGACCCACCCTTCAAGATATTGCTACACAACTTGGCAAAGTCCTGTGGTGTAAAAAACATTCTGATAAATGGGCCAGCCTATGCTCACACCTGGGGCTTGTATTGAAATGGATTTAAATTGCCCTTTACCCAACACTATTAAATTAATTAGACCTGGTTTTGAATTTGATCAACGCATCACCTACTTAAATAAACCAAATGTTTGTTTTTATTTCCACAGAAAAGGTCATTCCAAAGAAAAGGTTTTGAATTTGATCAACACATCACCTACTTAAATAAACCAAATGTTTGTTTTTATTTCCACGGAAAAGATCATTTGATTCGTACATGACCCTTCCATAAGCCCAAATCATCTCAGCTTGATGCAGATAACCTTTTGTTTAGAAGACCCTCTATCTATTGATAATCTTCAAACCTCTGTGCTGCGTCGTCACCCATCACACCTCTCTTCACAAAACTAACATAAGACCCCTCGTGTTCCCAATCACCCTCCCTCGCCCCCTTCTCTCACCTCTCCTACTCACTCGTCATCTACCTCTAAAGGATTATCTTACAAAGATGTTGGTATGTTATCCCAAGCTAGAGCCTCTAAAAGGATGAAGGAAACTCCCTCTTCCAATCATGTTACTGTAGCAAACTGTAATCACTTACCTAGATCAAGCAGCCCTGTAAGAAATTTAACTCAAAATGCAACCAGATTACCTATGAGTCATGATCACATGACTGAGGCCCTTGGACAAGACCTTATGATGGAAACTCGGAATGGATCACTAGAGAATCAGTTTAATGTGCTATAGTCAAATGAGAAAACCCTCCCTAACTCCTCCCAATGAAGTGTAAAATTTAGTCTTGGATAAAGAAGGAAGAGTTGAAGATGTATAGAGAATAATGGGATAGCTAAAGCAAATTCCTAGTTTATAAAATTTAAGAAGACAATCCAAATTATTTTTGGACAGCTAAAGAGGAAATGTCACCCAAGAAATATAAAAGCAAAGGATAGAATAATAGAGAAAAGGGGAGCATAAAAGAATCTTGGACAGGGGGACAAGTATATTCTTATTACATAGTAGATGTGAGTATTGACCATAGTGAATATGAATGGATGTTTCCAATGATCCATTTGTGGATGGAAGTATAATGAACATCCCTTTTCTATTGATGTCAAAGGGGGAGAGTTAGAGAAAGGGGGAGCATTATGTTCACAAATTATTTCTTTGTAGTATTGCCATCAATAACAAAGGGGTAGATTGTTGGAAATTGTTGTCATTGATACATTCAAAGGAAATAACTGATGTCAAGATTGTCATTGATGTCAAAGGAAAGAATTAATGTCAAGATTTTCATTGATGTCAAAGGAAATAATCGATGTCAAGATTATCATTGATGTCAACGGAAATAATTAATGTCAAGATTTCCATTGATGTCAAAGGAAATATTATAAAGGAAATCGTTGATGAGGTTGTAATGGACAAAGACCACTACTCGATTACATGGCAACACTTAGACTTACCACTCTATCTTTGTTGGTTGATCATACATTGCATATGAATTAAATTATACACGAGACACTTTATCTATGTTTGCATACTTCTTTTATTCATATCTCCATTGTTGGCCGACCACTTAGGCATGTTTTCCAAGCATATATTACTAGCTTTTAAATTGCTCATGTTAGATAATGAAGGAGTAGTAATAAATATTCAAGTGTGGCAATGAAGGTTAAAGAGAAACAATAAAGGTTAATGAGTATAAGGCAATGATTAGGGATTTAAAAGGAAGCAAATGATTAAGAAGGAAGAAAATATAGGGAGCAATGATTGCTCTATAGAGGCAACAATTACTTAACTAAACTAAACTATGTTATGAAAGGGTGCATGCATATTACTAGTCACCTCTCTTTGTGAAATAAGATGTCCTCTAATAAAGTCGCCTCCCTTGAATAAGGTATATAAAGAGTTTGTGAAGTGAATTCAAATCTATGTAGTGTTGAGTGATAAAGAATAAATCAATACACTATATGTAGATCCAAAAGAGATATATGGAGTTCTAAAAGAGCAATATGCAGATTTGATAGGGAGCATAGAGTGGAATGAAAGGATAAATAAGATATACACCAACATACCTACATATATATGTATATGTAGACTTGAAAGAAAGAAAAATGCATACTTAGAGTAGGATTATTTTGAAGGAAGACATTAATGAAAATGCTATAAGTTGAATTGTGAAAGAAAGCATATATGGTGCACCATCTAAGAGCACATTGGTGTATGAGAATATATGAGGATTTGAGAATATTATAGTGTAGATTTGGTGAAGGAGATAAATGATATCATCATGGAGTGAATGAAGTGAACATATTAGTAATTGTGAGAGATTTATGAAGGATATTAATGTGGAATAGAAAAGGTCTAATATAAGAAGAGAATATGCAAGCATACAAGTATATTTATGTTATGATAAATGAGAAGAAGGGAATAATGGAATGAATAAATGAAGGAGATTGTAATGTCCATCATCCACTGAAAACATCTTGAAGTTGAACACTTTATTTTGGAAGTTGGTGCTTCCCAAAAGAAGAGATCGGTGTATCTTGCTGAGTTGCTGCCCAGTTGTGGGGATTGGTGACTTTAATGAGTTGGTGCATATAAATTCTATAAGTGGGGATTGGTGTCTCTAGTAGGTTTGTACCTATGAAGTTTTTAAAGAGAATTTTATATAATAAATATTTTTGTGGTTTTCTCTAATAAGGGTTTCTATGTAAATCTTGTGTTCTTCTTGTGTTGCATAATTGTTTGATCTTGTGTGATTGATATTTCCATGGTTGTTAATTTTTGAAAAAGTAAAATTTTATCTTATACTGATTCACCCCCCTCTCAATATAAGTTTTTTCTCATCAAATAGTTCCCTCATTAGGAGTTTCTCAAGCCTTAATTTAACTATCAATGTTGTCCAATGTTGGGTTCTAGAAAAATAATGAGTGATATTTCAATTGGTTACCCTGCTCAATGGTTTTTTATTATCTTTTCAAATCCTTGAGGATAGTATTGGCATCCTTCTGGGAGGTCCCTAGTAAATTTGATTTTTTTTTGAAAAGATGGTCTACTAGATTTCATGCTACCAAAGAATGTTTTAATAGGATATTTATATGATTCAATCTCTTAGGTCTTCCATTGGAACATTGGCATGAAATATTTTGAGGAATTGCTAATTCTCATTGGAAATTTATTTCTATTGATAAATTCATAAAATATATGAAGTGACTAGTTTTTTCTTATATTTTGTGAGTGTTGTGAAAAGATCATGTCAAATGCTAGAAAAATATTTTACATTTTTGGGATTTGGGAGCATAAAATCCACTATGAGTCATCCTCATTTTCAGTTCTATAAAGTTGGATACTTCTGTCGTTCATACCAAATTATTAGGAAGAAGAACCATATACAAACAAGAAGTATCATTATTTCTCTTGGTCATGGGAAGGATATTCAAAATGTTCAAATTTCTTTAGAGGGTAAAGAGTGCTCTACTATGAGGAATGAAGGGAAGGATCTGAACACTACAATCATGGGGTGTGTAGGGAATTCATGGGGTATATCCTTCAAGACAAGAGGAAAATAGATGCTAAGCCTATGGTTTGTCCTTTGATTGTTCCTAGATCTTAAAAAAGGCAAGATGGTTCCCCATATGAGCCAGAGTTTAACTCCACATTAGAGTTCTTTGGTGGGGTTTGGTTTCAAATCTCCATGATTTTTGTTTTGGTAATCCCTTTGATGTAAATTAATCTTTGGTTTTAATCCTATTTTATTATAGATTATGGTCTCATATTGTTTTAGTCTCTTTCTTGTTGCACAAGGTTTCAAGGTCTTTTCAAAACCCTCTTTAAATTCATAACTTTTGTCAAAAACATTTTATCTAATTAGATATATATTTATATATTTTATAAATATTTTATATCTAATGAAATTTTTATTTCTATACCCAATTATATATGTAACCTAATTATTAAATCTACTAATTTAAGAAGTTATTTTATATAAAGTGTAAAATATTAAAGTATTAAAATGTAAATTATAAATATAAATTACTCGATGGAATGAAAAAGTGGAAAATACCCTTTGAATGTGAATGTGTGTCAAGAAGGTTAATTCTTTATGAGGAAATCCAATGAAAGGATATAACCAATTTAGATGAGTAAAAAGAAAAGGAACCCATGGCTTATAAATAGAGAAGGAAGTTATCCAAAGAAAGAGTATAGAGCGTAACTCAACCTTATTGATTTTAAAAAAATATTGGAGTTTTGGGATTCTTTGTTATGAATGGTTCTTGGCTTCTATTATGTCACTCTAGACATGGGAAGCTCTTTATTCTCATGCAAAAAGTACCACAAGTGACTATTTCAAACCATGGCAAGTGTTATAAATCAGGAGAATACATAAGTTTTAACATCCTCTCAAAAGTAGATAATGAATCTAATAGAATTTAACTTGAGCAAAGAAAGAGTATAGAGCATGGATGGAAATTTGGAATCGTAACTCAACCTAAAAAATTTAAAAATTGGGATTTTAAAAAAATATTGGAGTTTTGGCCATGCTATTCTTTGTTATGATTCAAGTGTTTCTTCTATGGTTCTTGGCTTCTATTATGTCACTCTACACCCTTGACATGGGAAGCTCTTTATTCTCATGCATCAAACTTTGGTACCACATCCTAGGTGACTATTTCAAACCATATAAAGATCTCTTTAACTTGAAAACCAAGTGTTCTTTTCCTTTCACAACAAAACTATCAGGATATCACATATAAATTTCTTCCTCAAGTTTTTCATGCAAGAAAATAGTTTTAACATCCATTTGCTCTATTTCAAAATCATAAGAAGTAGTAATAGATAATAAGAATCTAATAGAATTTAACTTAGCAATAAGAGATAGATTTCAATCGAAATTAACTCCATCTCTCTAAGAGTAGCCCTTGGCTGGACCAATCTGGCCTTGTATCGCTCTAACCAACCATCTACTCCAAATTTATTTTTAAATACCCACTTGCAACCAATGGGCTTCCTTTCTTTGGGAAAACTCACAAGATCCTAGGTATCACAACTATCCAAAGCCATCATCTCCTCATGCATGGCCTACATCCAAGACTCACTTTCTTTTAAAGAAAGAGCCTCCCTATAAAATCTAGGTTCATCATTAGTACTCAACAAAGAAAATACACAATGGAAATTGGATGGGTTATACCTATCGACTAGATTCTGCTACCTTGTGGATCTTCTCAAGGTAGGAGTATGGGGTTCTTACTATTCTTCTTCTGTATGCTCATCCTGCACATTATCTAAACTCTCTAAACCCTCTTCTTCTTCTCCATCCTCAAATCCACTTGGTTGTTCTTCCACATGTGCATCTTCCTACTTCTCAATCTTTGTCTCGAAGTGCACTATTTTTGTTTTATCTTTCTCCTTTGTTTGTTCTTCACCTAAGTAAGCTCTAAACTCCCAAAAAATCACATCTTCAGAGAAAACCATTTTACAGGTTAGTGGATTCCAAAGCTTATAACCTTTTACATTCTTACCATGTAACCCACAAAGATGCATTTATGTGCTTTTGGATCCAATTTAGAATGCTTCTCTTGAGGCACATGAACAAAATCCTCACAACCAAAGACCCTTAAATGTGAAACATAAGGCTTTCTACCTATCCACTCTTCATAGGGATTTTTATCAACAAGCGCTGAACAAGGAGATCTATTAACCAAATAGCATGTAGTACTTAAAACTTTTTCCTAAAAGCATCTATCAAGCTTAACACCACTCAACACACTCCTAGCTCTTTCCATCAAGGTTTGGTTCATTCTTGTTGCTACCCCATTTTGTTGGGAAGTATAAGGATTTGTCTTTTGTTGAACAATACCTGCATGCTTGCATAACTCATCAAATTCCCTAGAACAATATCCACCCCCATTGTCAGATCTCAACACCCTTATCTTAGAATCTATTTGCTTCTCAACTAAGTCTTTAAATTCCTTAAACTTAGTGAAAAAATCAAATTTTGCATGCATAAAATAAATCCAAGTGTATCTTGAGACATCATCAATGAAAGTAACATAATAACAAGATTTTCCAAAAGATTCAATATCCACTGGTCCAAACACATCTGAATGAATGATCTCTAATAATCTCTTAGCTTTATTAGTTCCATTAAGAAATGATGATCTATTTTGTTTACCAAACACACAATGCTCACAAAAATCATTTTTGCCAACAAAATAATCAGAAACACTATCAACCAACTTTTTATTCAAAATGGTCTTAATACCCTTTTCACTTATGTGACCCAATCTATAGCGCCATAAAATACATGCATTTTCAGTGCCAATTACATTGGCTGAGTTACAAGAAGTTGAGGCATTAAGCCTAAACAAAGTCCCAATCCAAAATCCCTTAGCAATCACCAAACTCCCTCTTACCAACCTACAACTAGACTTGTCGAATGTCACATGCATTCCAAAATCATTAACTTGGATACTAAAAGTAAATTTATCTCAAGTCCTAGAATATGTAAAACATGATCAAGGGTTTTAACCCTTCCATCACTGAAACACAACTTTACCTTTCCCTTACCAACAATCTTCTTCATTCTATTATCACCAAGGAAAAGTTCCCCCCCATCATAAGCTGAATATGAAGTAAACCACTCCTTGTGAGGGGTCATATGGTAGGAGCAACTTGAATCAATAAGCCAAGCATCATTACTAATAGTGTTAGAAGAAATAAACAAAGCATTAGAATCGCTATCTTTTGAGGACTTTTTTGTGGAAGTATCTAAACTCTTTCTTGTTTCTACACTCCTTCACATCTCCTCTCTTACCACAATTCCAAAACTTTACTCTGCTCTTCTTGGGGGTTTTATAATGTCCCTTAGACTTGTCTCTCTTTTTGTCCCCTTTAGGCCCTCCTTTTTCTTTGGACCTTCCTCACACATGCAAGGCATCTTGGGAGTCCGCATTCATGGACTTTCTCCTCATCTCTTCTAAAATAAGTATAGCAATGAGACTATCCATCTTCAATTTTGTACCACCACCACTTATGACAACAATTAGATTTTCCCAAGATTTGAGTAAAGAACAAAGTAACAAAATACATTTATCTTCTTCTATCTTAATAAATGTGAATGCAATCTGACTTATATTCATATTAAAAGCATTTAAATGTTCTACAATAGAATCACCATCCTTCATTTTTAAAGAATACAAATGTCTTTTGAGATATAACTTATTTGTTAAACTTTTAGTTTGGTAAATATCACCTATCCTCTTTCACAAATTGTATGTGGTAGATTCTTCTGAAACATTCAAGAGGATGAAATCTTCAAGACACAAGCGAATAGTTCCTCATGCCTTCTTGTCCATTTTGTTCCAATCTTCATCAAATGTTGATTCTGGTTTCTTTTCACTTGAAACTACCAACCACTAATCTCTCTCTTCAAGGAAATCCTCTATCTTCAACTTCCACATCTCGTAACTAGTGCCATTGAACTTCTTAATATCTAAATGAGAGGTAGAAATCATGGTTTTCAATATTCTTGACAAACTTGCAAAACCCACAATACACAAGATCCCACTGCAACCAAAAAACCTTCAACACTTAAAAGAAAGGTGTCCCTCTCTTAACAAAACAACTAGCTCTAATACCAAATGTTGGAAATACAAAGTGAAAAACTATAACAATATAACTTAATAATGTGTTTTAAAATTTGAAAGTTTGTATCCAAGATTACTGTAAAGAGAACAATTCAAAAATGAAAAGTAAAATCAACAATACAAGTGACACAAGACATGCATGGAGAAACCCTTACCAAAAAAAACTCCACACCTAAAGAGGTACACTGTTTGTATTAATCCTCAAAGAATTACATTAATACAATAATCCTCTCTAAAAATTGGCATCACTTCATCACTCTAACAACCTACAAACAAACTTTACAAACCACCATCTCAAGGCTCCAATATATAGAAGTTTGTGGGAGAGAATACCACAAATGGTATCCCAAAACAACAAGTAAAACCACTTGGAAACACCCATGCCCCCCTTAGTGGATAGCCCATAAACATGGCATAAAATATTAAATAATCACATGGCCTTCACATGGGCGCCTAACCCACAACCAATCAAAATTGATCAATACTGAGTGCTCCATAACTCTCTTACGATTCTGACAGCTTCATGCAAGAGCATGAATCAACATGCAAACCTAGGCACCCAACTATGCAAGAGCATGCAAAACATGCAAATAACATGCAAGGACATGCACACCAAAGTGGTCCCCACTCACAAAGTTGGACGCCCAAGAGGAATATTCTTTTAGGATATTATGTAACCATCATCGTAGAGGGTCCACCTCTTTGAATGCAATTATAATTTGTCATAGGAAAATAAATAATAAATCTTTTATCCCTCATGTCCCCTAGAGCACTTTTTAAAAAATGTGGAGACACACAATTATCAACTTAGGATAACAATTATAATGTCACCTATCCTAACACTAACCTCACTAACTATATAATCTAGATTCTTTTAAATATTGACAATTGAATTATTTTGGAATCATAAATGTTTATGCTTCTAGTGATGTTGTTGAGAGATCTATTTTATGGTGATGGATTGTTGATTCAATGTATTTGTGTGGAGATTTTAATATGGTTGAGTCGGTGTATGATAAAGAAAAGATGTTACCCTTATGATCAATAGCTAATGAATTAGAGGTGTGGTATTATGTGTATAATAAATTGGATATCTTCAATGCCAACTTGGGCCACTGCCACAACCAATCTTTTTGGCATGTGGTATAACTTTTGAGCAAGATCTGACAAAGCCTTTAAACACCTCAATCATGCTATAATTTTTGCATTATCTTTTTTCTCCTTCCACCATTTTTTTTTAATTATAATGGAGTCATTGATATGTGTCACCTTGTTAGACCACTTTCTTGACAATAACTGATAAATTTATTGAATATTTAAAAATATATTTTCAAAATATATATATTATTGAATATTAGTATTTTTATATTATATAAACTCAAAATAAATTTGAATACATATCGTTCACTAAAAAAATGAGTCTTTAGGTTTGTTAGGTCACTTACTTATGAATGTTATGATTTTTTGAAATTTGGAAAATGGAAATAAGTTTACCAAAAAATAGATAATATGAAAAAATAAACATTGTAGCTAAAAAACCATCATCAAAAAATTATAATAGTCATTCTTGAACCCTAAACTTTGAAAGTGAAAAGCAAAAGTTGGAACTCAAAAAATCAAAGCATGGGAGGTGAAGATGAAGTTGGAAAATTTAAAAATGTAAAAATTCTTAAATTCATGACTTAAATCCATTCACAACAATAAGAAAATATTTGAATCATACGCTAGCCATCACGAAAAGAGTTCTTTCAAAAATTAAGGAGAAAAAATGAAAACCACATCACATTTTTTGGACTTAAATGATGAGTTTTTTTTTGAGAAATGCAAGTTTTGGTGAGTGATTTTAAATTTTTTGAAAACTCATGATAATTTCTATCTAAAACTTGGCCTCGTGTTATACAAGCAAATACTCAATAAATTGAGTTTTCATCTACATTACTTTTATTTGCATCAATATTTTAGATCATTTCAAATTAAAATTTTATAAAAAAATATTTATACGAACAAAACTCGCAACACTAATTTCAAAAGCATTCCATGCAATCACTCCTCAACACAATTTGGGGACCTCTAAGCCTACCCATTTCTATCTTCATATGTTGTAGAGAAATTATGCTCACTAATATTTAAATTTTTAAATGAATCTTGTAGACACTAAAAAATATCTTTAGCCTATAGTAACATTTTTAAACAAATTTTTGTCCAAACTAATTAGGTTAACATCTTTCGTCTTTTCTATATAATTAAATAATTTTAATTATTTAATTATTCTAACTTTCCTCTAAGATTAATTAAACAATTTTAATTGTTTAATTAATTAACTTTTTTGATTAAATAATCATTTTTAATTATTTAATCTCTAGTCTTGTTTATAATTAAATAAATATTTTTATTTATTTAATTATTCATGTGAGAGAAAATAAACAAATTTTATTTATTTGAATCTTTCCATTTTCACTAACCACTTAATTCTTCTTTTTCTCTCTAGTCAACTATTCCTTCCATAATCCATTAACTTAATCTTAATCTAGAAACTCCTCTTCGACCATCAATTAACTCCATCTCATTTTAGAATCTATACCTTCTCTCCTCAATTAACTCTTTGCCATTTTAGAAACCTTGTCAATCCTCATCAATTAACCAAGCATGAAATTAGAAATTTCATGTGCACCATTTTCCGTCATTTTAATTAAGATAATTCAATCTTATCTCTTCATCACTTTGAAATGACAACTTTCCCATTCTCTCCTATGATCTCATCCGTTGATCTTCTATCCAAATCTTATCTATTGATTTTCTATCAAATCCTCTTTAAATACAGACCTTCATCCTTTCAAATCTAACCACAATCTTTGAAATCTTGCCATCACTATCGTCTTGAGCATATTGCATCTATGCACATACAAATTTGAGAGCAACACTACCAACTTATAAAGTGAGATGGAGAAGAGCAATGAAGGTGAACCAATGGTGATGTAAGACTGCTTTAATTTGTTTGATTTCTTATGGCATGCTTGTTCTTCATTAATAGATCATGATCTTTTTCTTGAATCTAACAAATTTGTGTGGTTGTTGTTGATGATTTGAGCATATAACTTGATTCTTGATCTAACAAATCTAATAAAAAATATATAAATATATTACTTGAAAATAAAATATTATATTGAAAATCATATTAAAATAATTGAGAAGACTAGATAATGTTTTTGCTTTACATTTAAATTCAAAAGTATCAAGTCGTGAGTGCATGTTATGACCTCATGTTTTGTATTCAATAAAAATTACTTGACTAATAGAAAATTAAGTGTAAAATATTGATTTTGGTTGATACAGAAGTATGAGCCATACACCAAAACCTCTTCAACTAAGATCCAAAATTAAGAGTTATTCATTTTGCCAAAGTCACTCGTGGCACAATTGTGGCCTCATCCCTTATGATGGTGGGGTCTTGCACTCAACAAGACTTGATCCTTAATAGATTCATTCAAAACCATTCAACTTTACTATAGACCCATTGACTAATATAAAATATTTTAATAACACATATAATCTCAAATTTTTGAAATAATAAACAAGACCCCTCTCACCTACTGATGATATTTTATATATTAACACGTATTTTATCTTAATCAGCCCTTTTTGTTCATGACTATATCTAATCCAATATAGCGGATGACCTTTTTACTAAAATAATAGCTAGCAATTGCCAATAAACTTTTTGATAAGTTCAAAATTGTATGGACATAATATAGTATTTGAAGATAAGAACAATAGAATGTGAATTCAGGTTTGTTCAAAATTATCAAAAAAGTAATTAGAAATAACTGTTTATT
>VDFB02386430.1:107318-208984 GCA_007258455.2 Sequoia sempervirens | reverse complement strand
ATCTCTATCTCTCTCCCCTCTACCATTAACTCTCCATTCCTTTGTCTCTCTCCCACTCCCTCCCTCCCTCTCTCTCACTCACTCCCTCTATATCTCTCCCTCTATCCTTAACCCTTAATTCCTCAACCATATATCGTCAAACCTCTACCCTCAACCTTAAACTATCAACCCTCTACCCTCAACCCTCTCTCTCTCTCTCTTGGGTCTATGTGTGCAAAAATCAGATATCCAATTTGTAACACCAAGATCTTGCCATTACAATACATTTTAAAACGTTTTCAATACAATACATTTTATATAAACCTGAAACAAATTAGATGTCCGATTCAAATCGAATATCTGATTTGTGCTACTTTGGCTTGGGCATTTCTTTGGAGCAATGTACTGACACCCAACCCAAAGAAAATTCAACTTGGGATTTTTGTGTTTTTTGGCGAATGCAAAACACTACTTTTTTCATATTGCCACTTTTTGGCCCGTCATGATCCTGCACATACCCATAAATTTGTTGGTACAATTCCAACAGGCTCTAGTTTCAAGCTTTGTTATTATATAGATATAAAAATGAAACCTAAGAAATAGGAGAACAAGAGGTCATTAAGTTAGCACATAAGTTAAAAAACTAAAAGAAAGACAAAATGCTATAATCATAAAAAACAATGTTAGCTTGATTATGATAAGAGAGGAGTGATTTTGGGTGTTGATCCTAGCTTATCTATCTTTTTCTACAATGCATGAGACCACATAACAATGAACCAAAGTACAATAACAAAGGATAATCAAAGATTTTAATTCTACTTTGTCCATATTTTTTGATATGGTATAAGACTAAAGAGCTAAGACCTTGACCAAAGCACAATTGAAGGATGGCCTTGTGTTGTAAATCTAGTCCATAAATGTTCTCCTAAACAAATATGATACCTAGATGTTAATAACTCAACCAAAGTGTACGACTTGAGATTGAAGTTGGAGTTGGAAAACCCCATTTATAAAGAAAAAACTATTATTAAGGCATTCCACTATTATAGGTTTAGTAATCCAAGGTTATTACTTTACCAGTCAAGTTCAATGTTCTACAAAATAACTCTTCTTTTTGACTAAAAAAAAGTGGTAAAAAAATGGGTACAAAATATCAAGCTTGTCACAAATGCTTCAACCAATTGATTGATTTGAAGTGTAATTTAAAACAAATGAAAACCAATGTGGTCTACTTTTCAAACTAAGCTCCAAATCATTATTTTGTCTATGAAGACACATTATACTATTTCCTAATCATCACTTGTCTGCTATTAATTTATTCACGAAATTATTGATTTTGTCAAACCTTTTAATAATGCTTCTATGTCATGATAGTTCAAAATGCCAAAGAGATTTCTTATTTTTAGTGAGAGGGTACATAAGAACATCCCCATTCTACCAGAGACATTAGCATTTCCCCCACCTCAATAGAATATATACATCCACAAACACACATACATATATGTGTATATATATAATATATACATATATACATATATATACACACATATATACACACATACACACACACATATTGGTTATCATCAAGCTTGTTTATTTTTTCTCATTTTTTAAAAGTAAATAATTGTTCCTTTTTTGTCAATTTCCTATATTTGGCACCCTATACAAACTCTCCTCCCTCCTACCCCCCTTCGCCCTCTTTTTTATTTAGTTTTGGTTTGCAACTAACCATTTTTTATCTCCTTGAGCTCTCTAACATCCTGATGATGGATCACAAAGTGTGATCTGAAATGCTAATGATAAAAAAGAATCTCACAAACAATTGTATCCAAAAGTGACAACAATAGATTCATGGATTGTGAAAATCTGATAACTCAAATCTATATTTACAACTTTGTATTCATATTTTAGTGATTCACTCAAATTTCAATTTCAATTTTCAAAAATCAATGTTCAATCTTCATTGTTCAATGATCAATGCTACAAATTTTAAACGTTCATTTTTCAATGTCCATTATCATAAATGTTGCTGTATGTTGAAAACAAAAGATTCATCAACTTATACAATAGAAAAAAATAAAAAATAACACATAAAAATATAATTTTCAAAAGACATGAATACATTAAAACCCTCACTCAAACCTTATACATATTTAGATATTAATAAACATATACACATAATTTTATAAAATACATGAATACATTAAAACCGAACTATGATTAATAACCATTGTTAATCTCTAAAGCCTTATAACTAGAAAATATTAAGAAAAAAATATTAATATATTTTAATATAATTTCTTATATGTTAATAATATAATTAGTATATTATATATAAATAAACATAAATATACGGACTTCACCATTCTCAAAATAGACTTTTTTTGTTCTCTTGGAAACGCATCATGCAAAGAGATTGAAAACAACAAGAGGTAGTACGGCGGGGTCAGCGGCGGTTTTGTTGTGTTCGCAAAAGGCAGTTTTTCCATTTCATCTCTTAAATCCCATAGATAACAGATCTTATGGACATAGTCAGAAATATAAGGTTTGGCCACTCTATTACAGGGCCATTTTTCTGAAAATTATTTAATTTACCTGGTTGAGGAATGAAAAATACAGTCGTAGATAAGAGTTTTAACAAACATTCTGGAACACGGCGATGGAAGTTCTCGTCATTCCATTTAGTATGAGCTCTTTTCTTCATGTCATAGATGGTACATTGATTGAAAATGATGGGCTATCTTCTAGAGGAACGAAAATTCCAGAAGGCGAACATACTTGCAGAATGAATTTTAAAGACTTGCATTCTGAAGGAACCAGAAGACCGGATACATAGAAAGCCTGTACGACTGCTACTCCCAAATAATCCACCTCCTTGTCCATCATGGGATAAATACCTCTCAATTTATGGACTTGAAGTTGATTTATTCTCTCGACATACAGATCATATCTTGGGAAGGGATAACCAGGTTCAACATTTGACAAATGTGATCCTTCTTTCAGTTTCCAGACAATATTTATGCTTAACGTCCTGCCTCCTGTGGATGCCGTCTCCCAAGAGATATCAGTACCATTGAGTATCCACATATCTGATGGTGGAACTTTCTTATCATCCTCAGGGGATGTAATGGAAATGTTTCCAAGTGACGCCAGGTATTCAAAATTTCCGGTGCTCTCTGTAGCAGATGAAAATCTCGTCGCATTCTGGTTTTGTAGAAGTTCACTCACCTGAAATGTTGAACTTCTTGAAGCTACAAAATTGTTTTCCTTGAGAATTTCTGAAACCTTATCACTATTAAGGGTCCCTTCGTAGTTGACACTGTAAATCGTGCTTAGCATGTATCCATCCATTTTCAAGTTATATTCCTTGAAAACCCAATTACTGCTTACCTTTGGGAGGCTCGCTGAAGCCTGGACCTCAGGAATGGAAAACTTTGCTGGTGATATCTTCTGGTTCTTGCTTGGAAGTAAAACAACAAATTTGTTCTGATCATCGGTAAAACTGTTGCTCACGTTAGTGTCTTCAGGTGCAAGAAATACAGTAGTTTTAATGTCCCGACTATTTGAAAAATTTAGAACAATACCGAGTGCTGAATTTTCTTCAGATTTTATCTGCAAAATCCCAAATGTGAATAATGTCAATACCTTAATATTCTGGGCCGGCTGACATCTGATATTAATTTGATGGGGTGATATTCTTTGTGCAAACGGAAAATGACATCTAATTATTGACATTGATCGATCAGGAACATAACTTGGAAGTTAGAACATCTTTGAAAGCAATAAAAACAATGACTAGGAATCCAACTTCAGTCTAGAAGGATCTAATAGCAAGGTTACATGGGTGAACAGGTGTGGGGTATGCATCATCCAGTACAAACCCCCAAAAACTTGGGTATTCAGGTTTGAGAGTGCATTATATAAGGTAGTGGCTGTTGCTATCCACAAGAACACAGAAGGGTCCATGGGCAGTCAAGAAGAACACAATGGTAAAGCATCCAGCAACATATAGGGATGAGTTAAAATGCTTCTATTTTTTGTATAAACTCATACTTTTTAAATATTAAAAATATTTCACAACTACTAACTTAATCAACCAAGTATCTTCCATTTGATCTACAAGGGTCAACTTCATAACTTCTCCAACCATTGTTATGGTGATGACTCCACACCACCACTCATGTGCTTACACTAGAAAGTGGTAAGCTCCCAATATCAGGGTCATCCCTAAACCTAGACCTAAACCTCGAGGGTTCATCCATGAGAATCAAAGGCTTTATAGTTCATACACCAATGATAGAGAGAATTCATTCTCTTCCCTTGTACAAGATCTTTGATCTCGCTTTTAAATCATGACTATTCATTAAGCGCATGCTTTCAATTTAGTCCAATTACAATAGAATGATAAGAAACTGCTATCAAGTGTTGGTTCTGTACCAATAATTAGTGTACAAACACACAAAACCACACAGATCAATTTCATTCTAAAATCCCAAGTTCACACAATGATTGGCTCTAACATACATCACTTAAACACATGGTCACTAGTTCATACACACATCACAAGTACAATAGTTACTAGCTCATACACACATCATAAGCACAACAGTGACTAGCTCATATGCACATCACAAGTACAATAGTGGCTAGCTTAAATATACGTCACATCTATCCATTTTGAACTATCCACACACATCAGATGTTCATATAAAGATTAATTGGCAAAAAAAATTGGATACAACCTACTACATGCATCATCCCATAACCTGGCTCACTAACACATAAGCTTGCAGGTGTAGTTAGTGTACAATGACTATTATTATGTTTTGATAATATGGTTTATCTGACTATGTATTAATTGTTTATTGGCTTCAGGTAGTTATAAGCATCAGTTGGCCGACGGTTATGTTCCTCTTGGCAACTATCGGATTCTTTAAATAGATTTTGTATCGTCGAGGAAAACAGTATGATCTAGTTGGATTGATCCTTGGCTGACTATCTTTGGTCTACTTCTGTAATAAATTCATGTGCGAATAAAGATATACTTTTCCTCTTCTGTTTGGTATACAATATACATTATTAATTTTGTTTATTATTTCAAGTATTAATTTTATTAGATAGAGCAATAAACATTTGGTGTCCTCGCCTTAAAAGAAATCAGGTCAGATTTGAGAAATTCATGCCCTTGGAACCAATAAAGGTAGGAAGAGACCACAAGGTGGTCAAGACCAAGAGATCAGGGGACTTTTAAGGATTGTAGCAAAGAGAACGAAGGAGAATATTACAAGAAGCATTTGAAGAAAATGCAATCACATGATTCCCAAGTCAAAGCCCTTCCTAAGAATGTAGTTGGAGCCAGAGTGTAAGCCGAAGTTAGAACCTCAATTAGGTAAATAAAAACACTCCCACCATAAGACAACACACAAAGGGAGAGTGGGAGGAGATAGCCAAGCACTTACGACTACTCGATAAAGCATGGGATGATCTTTCTAACCAAGTGGAAAAATCAAGACAACCTTCTCTAGATGAGGTAAGTTGGGAGACGAAGACAGATTCCTTCACAAAAGTGTACGAGAGCTACCTTCAGGGCATTGAAAGGTTGTCAATTGAAGGAGAAGTTGAGCTAAGGGTTTATAAAAATTTGAAGGCAAAACTAGCACAAAAAATGCTGAAGTTGAGGGAAGAGTAGAGGATTCCTACATGGTGAGAGTGAGAGAAGCATTGAAACGTCCAAGTCAAAGCTCCCTAGCAAGCAAGCTCCAGGTACTAGGTTTGCATCAGAATAAAACCATGGTAAGCCCTAGCGTAGAAAAGTAGAAGTTACCCAAGTTTACAAGCAATGGATCAAAGGATCTTGTGAGGCACCGCAAGACTTGAACATTTTGGATAGCAAATGGGCAAGATTATAAGACAATTTGGCTATGACCTTTTCTAGCCACCTTGTGAGGTGTAGCAATTGACTGGTATACAAAAATTGACCAAACCTCTTGAAGCACTTGGGAGAGATTAAAGAAGGCATTTGAAGAAGAGTTTAAATTGCTTCGTGATGATAATGAAATAGTAGAAAAAACATTACAATACAAAACAAGGTAAGCATGAAAATGTACGAGCTTATAATCGTAGACTTAAAGAATTGCTTGTAAAGGTACAGAAAGAACTGGATGACAGTCTTAATGAAAAGATGTTCATCGAAGGTCTTCTTTCATCATTAAGAAAAAAGATGAAGGTAGCATCATCCTCTTCCTATGCAGAAACCTACAATTAGACAATGGACATAGAAAGTGACGATAAAATGTCCTCCTACAACAAAAGAAACATAGAGGGAGATGGAATTTCAAATGACAACAATGACAGTGAATTGGGAGTAGTACAAGTGCTCTAGAGGGACATGCTCCAAATAATGAAAGAATTGAAGGTAGAGAAAGAACTAGGAAAGAAACTAATGAACTACGGTGTACTAAGTGCAAAAGTGAATGTCACACCAAAGGTAACTGTCTTAGAAAAATGTTTTGTGAGATTTGTTAGGTTATGAGTTATTTAATAAAAGAGTGCCCATATAAATTGAAGACTAGGAGTATACAAGTACTCTTACACAGGGAGAGTAGTCCACTCCATCGAAGCCACAAAATGCATCTCTAGGTGGTTATCGAAATCAAAGAGGAGGCTGAAATCAAATACAGTTCCTAAGAATCATACAATGTCAATAGTGTAATGAATGGGAACATTTTGTGAGAGACCGTCAACAGAAGCAGGACAAATTACAACGATTGTGCAAATTGTGTGGACCTAGAGACCATGAAGACATCAGGTGTTTGAAGCAAAAGGCTAGTGTCAACATGATTGATGTAAGGCATAATAAAGAATTGGTTGTTATTCGTTCCCAAGTGAAGAAGGCTATGTACTTGGACCCATGTACATAAAAGAAAGGCTTCGTGAAGCAAGTGTTGAAGTGGAGAACGCTATGGCTAACGAGTGATGCCACTCAAATGCAAATACAAGTACAATAACAAATCAATTACACTTTGGTACAAATATTACAAAGAAAGTACTTCAAACTACTATGCTAGTTAAAGTAGTAGATTTATTACAAAGTATTCTTGAACTTGAAAATGCTATTGTATCAGAGAAGAATGAGATGGTGCATGCTACAACTCATTTGGAATTTGGTGGGAATGAAGATCCAATAACTAAACCTCTGTTGTCAATCAACCAAGAGATAGATCCAATGTTATTGACAGTTAACATGACAAAGAAACCAGTGGTGGTGAATATGGAGATCCTTGGAAGGAATCTCACCAATACAATTGTTGATGGTGGGTCCAATATGAATGTACTTCCGAAAGAAACTTGGAGAAGTTTGGGGAAGCTGACCATTTGGTCCCCAAATTTTCAATTGGTAGGTGCAGATCAACAAGGCATTAAGGTACTTGGAGATTTAATGAGCTAAAAGGTAATTATTGGAACCCAAACATTTTTGTTGAATTTTGTGGTCATTTCATTACAGAAGAAAGCATATGATGCATTGTTGGGTTGTGATTGGCTAGTAGCAACCAAAGCCTATCACAATTGGAAAAAGAATACATTGAGAACAAGGGTCAAAAGCATATAATTGATTTGAAGAATGAAGCAAGAGCATCTCAGTTCACTTGAAATCCTCATCAACCAAAAATAATTTCCCTATTTTTTGTTGTTTGTTTCTTCCTTGATTTTGTTTGCAGGAGTTGGTGATCAAATCTCAAAGATTTGTAGTTGGTTCATGGCCAAGTGGTGACATCATCTTGAAAAAGAGCCAAAAAGGTATCCACATTTCAAGGTTGGGGACCATTTGATAAAAATGGAGCAAGTTAGGAGTTGCGGAATTTTCACCCTATTTGGCAAACTATGACTTCAAGGGTGATCTATATGCCTATAGGATCCCCACAATTCCTCTTTGGTCCCATTTTCTTGCCTATACCTTGCTCATCTCTAGTTGTAGAATTTTCATTCCTATCAGGACTTTGCAGAGCTTCCACGTGTTCAAACACTTGTCTGGTCTTGCTCAATTCCCGCAATTCCTTGTTACCTTGTTTTCTCCGCAAGTCCTTCAAAAAATAGAAATTTTTGAGTAATGTGGATCTATCCAAATACCCCCTAAACTCCCGCAACTCCTCTTACCCCTCAAAATCCCACAACATCCAAGACCCCTCAAACCTTTGCAATTTTCCTTTATGCCTAATTTTTCCTGCATGAAGGTCTAAGGCAAAACTTTCCTAGTTGTGCAAACATATCCTAATACCCCTTGGAATTTTCACAATTCCGAGACCCCCTCAAAATTTCGCGATCATGCCAAAAACGTGGATTTCCCTCTGCAAAACGCCAAAACAATGGTTATAACGAACTACACACAAATCCTAAGGACAAATGATTGTTTGCCACATGTTCCATCATGCCTAGATGTGGGGTGGCAGCCTCTTCTCCATCTCATATGCTATAAATTGTGGTTTTGAGTTCATTTGGAGAGAATGTTTAGGACAGTCTTCTACAAAGGTTGTAGAAGATTTTGATGAGAAAAAGCTAGAGGGAGCTTGTTGGGTAGATGTAGTGAAGTTGTAAGGCTTAAGAGCCAAGGCTAATGAAAGCATTGAACCAAAATGTATTCTTGCACATAAATGAAATGTTTTGAGTTTTGTGGTGAATGTGTTATTTTGTGAACTGTGTGTTTTTGGCTGCATGACTAGGCGATCCGATAAGATCCCTTGGTCATGACTGAACCAAAGAACCAAACAATCAGTGAAGAAGCAACCTCCTCTGTTTGCCTACGGAATGTAATTCAAGTACTACGTACTATTGGCAAACTAAGTCACGTGCAGAACATAGAATAGAATAATAGAATAGAAACTTTATTCATCATCAGGAATATTACCATGTACAATCACAGTATCAACAGTGCTTATCAGTATAACCATCGGCACATGACTATTTCCCGACTACAGCAACTGACTACATATAACGTTCGGCGGTAGTTAGATAACCAACCGATACGACGTTTCATAACAACATTATCATTAGTCGGGACTTGATTGCCGAAAGTACATGACATGTATTATTCTTACTAACTATTGTTTTATTAGCAATTGGCCGACTATGACCAAGGCCGACTACGGCCGACTACAACAAAGTAAAGATATACTACTTACATCATCCCCCCCTACAAAGTAGTCATCTTCCAGATGACTGAAAATAAAAAATGCCAACTCGTCCTTTTCGTGTAATTGATTCTCCCTCTGTGCTGAAAGTCGTTGTGCATCGGCCACCTGGGTATCATTCTCTATCAACTTCTCCTCAAGAGCTGCCACTCTTGTTTGCTCGGCTGCCAACTGCTCTTGTAACTGTACTAAGATGGCTGGTTGCACTGCAAATTGGCAATTCCAATAAATCCGATGGGGGTCTGGGGGCAACGCCCCTAGCGGGGTCAAGGGGCAGCGCCCCTTGTGGGGGTTTGGAGGCAGCGCCCCTCGCGGGGTCCAGGGGCAGCGCCCCTGGCGCGCTCCTGCCGCCAAGACCAATTTAACACTTCTGAAACCACTCGAAACTGCATTGCGTACCTCATTTTCATGACTTTTCCAAAGTTTCCGAATAGTGCTGATGAAGCTGAAAAATACAAATTTTGTATTGTTTTTCTTAGACTTTACTTTCTCTAGGTCGATGCTTGGTACAATCTTTATTTGCTTGGTATGTATGACTTTCTCCTTGATATGTACGACCTCCTTAATCCGTATGGCCTCCTTCTGGCATTCTTTCTGGCTTGGTACAGTGCTTCTTGGTCTCCTCCTGATTTGGGCGTACACAGTTTTTACTTTTGCTGAGTCGTACGCTACAACCTGATGTTATGCCTGGCGTGATTCGAAAACTCCTTACATGTCGTACGTTGAACCCTGGCAGTGGATGTCATACGACCTGGAGAACCTCTAACTGTGAAGGCCGTACGAATTGAACAAATGTTGAATGTCATACGTTGGTCAATGCTTGAGGCCGTACGGTGGGAGTCTTGAGTTTCTCCTATAGGTGTCGTACGACTGAAATAAATTGTAGACTCCGTACGATGCTCTGAGTACATCGTACTGCTTGGGCAACTTGTAAACTCCGTACGATTTGAACTTGAGTATGCCGTTTGACTTGAAAAATTTGAGGCATCCGTACGATTTGAAGAACTTGAGGATGACGTACGATTTAGAAAACCTGAGGACGCCGTATGATTTGAAGAACTTGAGGATGCCATACGACTTGGAAATTCTGAGGATGTCGTACGACCTTGGCTTTTCTCCTATGTTCTTCCTCTGTGCTTAACCTTCCATGCTGCCATACGTCCCTCCTAATATTGATGTCGTACGGACCCTTGTTGCTTCCTTCTCTGTCTTCGTAGCTAAAAGGCCATACGCTGAAAATTGCCTTTGTGTTTCTCCAAACTTTATTTAACTTGGTCGCTTTTTCTCTTAGCCGCCCAATTTTACCAATGGCCATGATTTTTATTGTAATTCTCTTTATTTTAATATTTCGTCTCTTGGCCCCTTTCAATCTTTTCATTTTTTTCTTCCTCATGAACTCTCCCAAGTCACTTTTTAATTTTTTCCCAATTCTTTTATTTTTCTTCTCTTATTTTTTTCAATTTTTTATTTTCTTCTTCCATTTCACTTTTTTTGTTGTCTGAATTTTTTAATTTCTTCATTGTATTTTTTCCCTTTTCTCTCACTTCCAACTGTTCTTTTATTTTTTCAATTTTTTCATTTTTCAACTCCATTATTTTCTCCTTTGCTATTTTTCCATTTTTCGATTCCAACACAAATTTTTCATCTTGTACCTGTTCGGATTTGTGGATTGGCGTATTGTCCAGTTTGGATACTCTTTCCTTGTACTCTCCATTCTCGGCCGGAATTGTTTGGTTGGGCCTTCCCTGTTTCTCTTCTTCCTTGATTTCCCCGATTTGTAGCATGTTTACACTCTCGGTGGAACACTTCATAGTCTTCCATCTGCCAATGAAATAAGCCATTCAGTGAGCTTGTCTCGTCCTCCGAACAACTCTCGAGTTCAAGTATGCCTTCAGTGTTCAGTTCCATAGCTTTCCTTCCTTCGTCCACATCCGACTCACCTCCATCCGATTTAGATCCGGAGGAAGCCAATTCTTCGCTCACGGCCTGGTTCTTCAAGTCGATGACATACTTCCCCCCGTTGTTCTCGATCGAAAGTGTGTTCCTCTTCCAATTATGATTTGCCTTCGCCGCTATCAGCCATCCTCTCCCAAGTAGTGCATCGTACGCTTTCCTCTGTAATGGAATGACGACAAAATTTAGCAAAAACTGTTGTGTCCTGATTGTCACCTTCTGCGCCATCAACGTTCCCAATGGCTTGATACCATGTTGATCAGCGCCAACCAGTTGGAATGTTGGCGGCCATAGTGTAGGCTTCCCAAGACTCTTCCATGTGTCTTCGGGTAGTACGTTGACTCCCAATCCTCCGTCGACGATAGTATTTGTCAAGATATTCCCTCTGATCTCCATATGCACAACCGCTGGCATCTTCCCGATGTTCGCTGTGAGCAATACTGGGTCAATTGTTTGTTCACCGTATGGTGGCGGTTCTGGTACCAATTCTTGCCTTCGTTCCTCCAATCGCGGTTGCTTGCCATGCCTGATGACGTTTGTGATCGCCAATCCCAACTGCGGCATAGTCTGGAGAAGGTCAGTTACTTTGATCGGTACGATGGTTTGCAGTACCTGCCGTACGATGTTGGTTTCCGCCTCCAACCGCCGAGAGGTTCCTGGCTTCTCCAAAGGTACTTTGTTTTCCTTCGCCATCGCCAGTTCCACTTCGGTTTTTGCTTCCTTCATCCTTTGTGTCTCCGTACATGGATCTGGGTAAGTGGCCTTTTTTGCTTGTGCTCTGGTGATCACTAGTACCTCTTGTTCTTCTACTTCCAGCATGTGGATACCCTTTTCCTTAGGGCATTCGTTATCTTCATGATCGCCTGGTCCACACCACTTACACAATCTCCCTCCCGAACCTTGACCGTTCTGGCAGTCCCTGGCAAAGTGGCCCCATTCGTTGCACTTCCTGCATTGGATCATGGGCCTTCCTTTTGCATCGTACTGTATCATGTTTCTCGGACTTTTGTTGCTTCGGTAACCTCCAGGGGATGCATTGCTATTGTACTGGGGCTTTGGTGGTGTGTTCGGCAGTGTTGACAGCTCTCCATGAGTGAAGAGTACTTGTGCACTTCTGGCTTTTAAGTTGTATGGGCATTCCTTGACGGAATGTCCCATCACTTGGCAGATATCGCAGAATAAGTTCTTGGGACAATTTGCCTTCGTGCGATCTTCCGCATTGCAGTTCGTACACCACAGTTCTCTGGCTTCTCTTGTACTCTCCTTGTCGGCCTTCAATTCTTTCATCATTCGCATCATATCTTTCCTGAGTGCTTGTACAGTCTTGGATTCACTGTCGCTGTCGTCCGTACTCTCCTCGTTGTTTGTCTTCTTTTTCCCTCGGGAGGATGTTTTATTTTCACTTTCTATGTCCATTGCCCGATTGTATGCTTCAGTGTACGACGAAGGAGGTACAACTTTCATTTTCTTTCTTAATGACGAAAGCAAGCCCTCGATGAACCATCTTTTCTTCAACCCGTCGGCCGGCTGTGCCTCCAATTTCCCCAGCAAATCTTTGAGTCTTCGGTTGTAGGTCCGCACACTCTTGTGCTTTCCCTGTTTAGTATTATATATCTCCGTGACGATCTCGCTATCGTCCCGTAGGAGTTTGAACTCCTCTTGAAATGCTTTCTTCAATAACCTCCATGTAGCTTTGTGTGCTTGATCTAATTTAGAGTACCAATCAATGGCACTCTCTCTGAGTGTTGCTGGAAATGCTTTCAGCCACTGGTCGGGATCATCCTGTCCGCTGGCTATCCAAATAGTTTCACGTCTTACAGTGTCGTACTGGATCTTCTGACCCATTCCCCATGAACTTCGGCAACTTTTTCCGGTCCGGATGAGCCATCTTTCTCCGCTGTCCTCCTTGTGTGTTGGACCCGAGTAGACTGGTTTCCCCGCTACGTTCCGGTGCGTCACTTGCACTCTCGGCCACATGCGAGTCACTCCCACGTCTTCCTTCGTCGTCCTCAACACCTTGAGTCTCCTGGGGTTCCCTTCGGTACTCTCTTCGCCTTGGGGTACTGGGCTCAGATCTTCCACTCGTCAGTCGTTCGTCGTCGTCTAAGGACAACTCCTGAAAACGTTTGATGCTACTACTTAATTCATCTTCGTTCTCATAAGGATCATACCTTCCTACGTACGGGGTGCCGAAGGGTTCTCCGTCCCTTCCTTCTGTCAAACTTTGGTGCGCTCGTCCAATGGATGTGTCTATTCTTGTCAGATTTTCATATGTTCTTTTAATGCTCTGATTTATTTCAATTAAATCCTCATCCAATTCCTTACCGGCTTGCTTCAGTCTTCTTCGCCGGTTTTCTTGTTCTTGCAGTCTGAGTGATCGCTGAACCTTTTCTTCTTGAGTCTCGTGCCTGTCAGGTACTTGATTCTTGTCTTTGTTCGGCTGTATGGGCATTTAAAATATGTTTAGGTGATCATTGCTGACTACCGGATGTACGTCTCCGGCTAGTGTCTCATTATTGTTCTTCTCGTTTAGTTCGCTCTTCGTAGCGCTGCAGTATTTGCTGCCTTCGGTGTTCCCGATCCTCTTCTTCTCGCAAGTCTTGCAGAATAATGAAATGACGGGCCAGCAATTTGGGCATATGATTCAGGAGGCGCTTCACCTCGTCATTCACTTCCAACCTATCCCAGATAACTTCCTCAGGGATCTCCCGTCTGTGGGATTCCCTACGTACGTGATCTCGTAAAGATATCTTCCACAGGTTGATAAAATCTTCAGTCAATAGGTCTTCCCGTTCCTCATTAGCATTTACAGGTTCTTCCGCCGGTTGACCCATTACGCTGCCATGACGAGTGATGCCCTAGTCCGCTCAGGCAACGGCGCCAAATGTTTGCCTACGGAATGTAATTCAAGTACTACGTACTACTGGCAAACTAAGTCACGTGCAGAACATAGAACAAAATAATAGAATAGAAACTTTATTCATCATCAGGAATATTACCATGTACAATCACAGTATCAACAGTGCTTATCAGTATAACCATCAGCACATGACTATTTCCCGACTACAGCAACTGACTACATATAACGTTCGGCGGTAGTTAGATAACCAACCGATACGACGTTTCATAACAACATTATCATTAGTTGGGACTTGATTGCCGAAAGTACATGACATGTATTATTCTTACTAACTATTGTTTTATTAGCAATTGGCCGACTATGACCAAGGCCGACTACGGCCGACTACAACAAAGTAAAGATATACTACTTACATCCTTGAATTCACCAAATTTGGACTCCAAAGAAGAATGGATGGAGAAGCAAGATTAAGGTTCAATGGAACCAAACAATGAAGGGATTTTGGAATTAGAATCATGTTTAAAAGATGAAATAAATTCTTTCCATGACCTATTTCATTGGCAAATGGAGGACTATGAGGTATTTTTGTTGAACTATAATTTTATTGAAGCTACAGAGATCAACAAAAAGTTGGATAGTTTATGTGTGCCAGATGCAATACAAGGTTGGAAAAAGAAACACTTTCAATTCCAAAGGCACCTATCTTTACTGGAGACCACAAATTATTGATGGTATGTCTCAGTACTAATAGTAAAATATTTTATATGGAGCATATAGATACTTGTTGTCAAGTCAGATCATCTTCACAACAAAATTATGATAAAGGAAAAAGCAAATTTTTTGACCATGTAGAAAATAAAATAAAAAATGAAAATGTACTTTCTATTAAGATTGTACAACCTCCCTTTTTGTGCATTTTACTGTACACTTTGGAAACTAACCATACACCATTCTATAGAAATCTTTGTATGACCATCGATCCCTCTCTTTGTTGTACCTTGTACCCGCCTATCATACGCCATATGACCTCCTCTAAAGTCCGTCATATGTTGCATCATTACTCCTCTACGATTGTGAGAAATTTTGACCATGCACCCTTCCCCTAGTCGTATGCCCCTTTATCACCATATGGTTACCGATCTCTCTGAATTTTACATACTATACAACTTGCTAATCTTTGTCTTACGATCCTTCAAGTTGCATTCACCATATGATCCTCCAAGTCCTTTTGTATGACCCTACTTCCCATCGTACTAACATTTTTGTAGTATGATTTGTCGTACACCTTGTGATACCACTAAAACCTTGTCATCATATTGTCGAATTTCATTTGCAATCTCCTCACCATACAATTTATCCCCACCTACAACCCCTTTTTCGTACACTGTATTTTCAACCAATGTGTATTCTCAATGCTTCTAGCATTGTGTGTAGTCAAGCACAAACAAAATACACCCTACTATAGTACTATCTGGGTTCAACAATCAATTGGGTGCAACATTCACAACTTTCAATGTGCAAGCAAATGGGGTCCCTTGGTTGTGTTGATGCGTGCTTTATGACACACCAAACATTAGAGTAAAATGCCCAAAGACACCCTATCCTCTCTTGAAAAACCACCGCGTATGCTAAGATTGCGAGATCATATGGCAATTCCAAGGTTCCTTATGTCAAGTATTGACGTGCGGATAAGCTCAATGGTCGTTGTGATATGCTGGTAACACAAAGGGACTTATGCTAGGCTGGTTCAATTCACAATCAAGGTTTAGGCAATGAAGCTCTGTTGGTTGGGTCCTGGATCAAACAAACTGAAAAAGGAGATAAGGGTTTAGAATTTCTAATCTACTTCCTAAGAATTCAAGAGACAGTATTGACTTGGTGAAACCAATAACCACGCTTTGCTTCACCACGCTCAACGCCAACTACACAAAGTGGGTGCAATCTTCAAGGGAGTGTGCTTATGATTTTCACGTCATGAATAACTACCATCAAATTGAACAATATTTATCCAGACATAAGTTAAGCATCCACAAAGTAAGCTCAGGCTAACTTTACGCATTGAATGAAAATCATCCATCCAAAGAAAGTATGAGCAAAAGTTTCACCATAAATCAATACTTATCAAATCTTGCATTCATCTAACATACATGAAACAAAATCTAAACTATGATGAGGGATAAGAATCATGACAACTCCAAAATAAGAGAAGTAATCACCATCAGAACAATGCATGCATTACTTATTACTTTAGTAGTCGTACACAACAATTACTTATCTCAACATGTTTTGCAACATGCTCCCATCTTTACAAATGAGGGGGTGAGCTCAATTTATAGGCTTCCCAATTACAATTCAATGGCCAAGATTGATTTAGGATCAACGGCCGAGATTACAAAATAAAACCCTAATTAGGGTTTGTCATAACTAACTCCTTCTCAACCAATGAGAAAATTACATTCGAGGACACTTGTCCTTTTTACTAAATATGAACCAACAGATAAAATAGAAAGTTGTTGAATCTGGACGTGCTGACTTGGAACAACTTGATTGGTCGAGGCGCCACTTCAGTAGGTTGGATGTCCTCCTTGGTCACTTTGTTCTTTTTCCATGTTCTTGTCTTACAATATTTTCTCTGCCAATTATTCTGTCCTTTGCGCTTGTTCCTTCCTAGCTTTGATCTTGGAGCTCCTTTAAGATTTTGATTTCTTCTTCTCACTTGCACTTGAGGTCTGGAAGTCTCCCCTTGGAGCAGATGTCTGGACTTGAAGTTATTTCCTTCCCGGATTGCTCCGGAATTCTTGAATTGCCTTGAATTTGGAGAAGAAATTGGAACCTTCTCTGTGAAGAATTTCCCATACTTAGCCAAATTTTGGCTACTTTGTAACACCTTCAAGATTTTGGCCATTTCTGTGCTCAAATGAACTTCGCCGGTGGATTTGTCTTCAATTTTGAATTTGGCTTGTGTAAGTTGGATGTACTTGATGATGTGCCTTACGTTGCCTTCATGATGCCAAATTCTTGGCGGACTTCCTGTTGGTCTTGCCATGTGCAAGGGTGGACTCCCAAGTTTTCTTTCATCTCCCTTCAAGTCGGACTTTACACTTTCTTTGTCATTTTCCTTCTTGGCATGGCGAATTTCATGAAACTCTTCCATCCTCTCTCTCTTCATGTCAAGTTTTCTCTCTCCTTAGGTCGGACTTGGTGAACATTTTTCCATGGCGGACTTTGAGATGAATTTTTCATTCTAAGGCTGGCGGATTTCCTTCATGTCTCTCCATTCATCCTTCTCAAGAGTTGGCAGACTTCAGTGAGGACTTCCCACTTCGCTTTCCATTTATCATTCTCTTCCCAGTCCAAGGTGGACTTCATATTGTCTTTGCCAACTTTCTTTCTAGTCAAAGGCGGACTTCATAAAACTTTTTCCATTCATTATCTTCTTGGGCGGACTTGAGGCATTCTTTTCCAAGTTAGACTTGGATAATTCTTTTCCATATGCTTGATGGCGGACTTTCCAATGGTCAAGACATTACTTATCCAAGGTGAGGGCGGATTTGGCTTATCTCCATTCCATTCCTCTTGGGTGGACTTGGCAAGAACTTATGCCATGGCAAGGCGGGCTTGTCTTGATGTCATGCCATTGCTTCATCTTCCTATGGCGGATTTCACCCATATCCATGCCATTTCTTCTTATGGCGGACTTGCCAAGAGGACTTTCTATCTCAATTCTCCCTGCTGGTTGGACTTTTCAGCCTCTCTTCCATGCTTTCATGAACTCACATCTCCACACTTAGGCAATTTTCACCATGATTTTCAGACTTTTTCATGGATTTTCCAGATTTTTTTGATGATTTTTTGTGATTTTTGCTTGATCTTTCATCTAAAAGTCTGATTTTTGAAGATTTTTCATTAATTTTTCAAAATTTTCATACTAAAGATGAGAACACTATTTCCTTGGTTGGTGGGTCCTGAGAACTTCCAAAAATAGAAACTTTCTAAAAATAGAAAAAAAATCTAAAACATAGGGAACACAAAATTGTCCAAAAGTGCCAAAAAATAAAGGTCCTAAAAAATAGGGGGCCAGAGTGAAAACCCTAAAAAGTAGGAAGTGTTAGAATTGGATGAAAGCACAGGTGATCCTCATCCTCCGGACCTTCTGAGTCGGTCCATGGTGTTTAGACACTGATTTTGGCTCAAAATCTCAACTTGGTTCGGGTGACCCTTAGAAACTCAAACTCATTGTAAAAAGACTGGTGATTAGCAGTTGCGACACCAAGGCAAAACCCAAAAAGCAAAAAAAAGAGGGTCCCCATTTGCAATGGGGCGATGTGTGAAAAGGTCACAACAGGTTGGTTGGTCATTCTTTGGTTAAACACTCCAAAAGTTCTATTTTTTTGGCTTAATAAGCATTGTTTGTCGCCTCTTAAAAAATCGTGAAAATGAGGTGCGCCATGAAGGTTTGTGTGGTTTTGAAGGTCTTCATTTGGGCTTGGTGGCAAAGGCTCTGTCCTCAATTCCACCCTGTATGCCCTCAGACCCTACAAGGGGTGCTGTCCCTTGACCCTACTAGGGTTGTTGACCCTTGACCCTACTGGGGGCATTGCCCCCAAACCCTCACCAAACCCATTTGATTTGCGAAGTACTCTCCAAGCTTGAGTTTGCAAACTTCACTTCCAAGTTTTTCTATAGGTCCTCATCTATAATGTCATCATTAGTTTGGAAAGTCTTCCCTAATGTTACTTGATGTGTACTTGTCATCTAGAAGACAACTTTTTCTTTTTTTTTTTTGGGGGGGGATGTAGTTAGCGTACAATGACTATTATTATGTTTTGATAATATGTTTTATCCAACTATGTGTTGTACCCAAACCAAATTTTTTGCTTCATCAAGGCATTTTGCATAAAAGAGTCTAAACCTTGCTAAAATGATGTCAAGTACAGTTTTTGGGCAATATCAAGCATGGAGTTTTATCAGTATTTAGTCAGTCAAAGGCAGTTCTATTGATCAGAACCTACATCGGAGGCTCAGAATGGAACATTTCACGATGAAGAAGCATTTCACGACAACAACTATGCTTTCGCATGATCATTTTAGTGGTCAAGACGGAGTTTTTAGTGATTAAATTATGAAGATTTCTCAGAGAAAAGCAAGAAAGCACAACTGTAGCCCAGGGGCGCCCTTCTTTTTGAAGGTCAAGATCTTGTTGAAAATACTCATAAATACAGTCAATCTCTTCAGAATTGGTCTGGTTATCCAATGAGCTATCCAGCGAAGCTTTTCGAGACCCGTAGCCCTGGCAACTAGCGACAGAAGTTGAAATTTCCAAAGTTTCACATTGCAGAAACTTGTCCTTTTTCAGCAAAAGCGCGCTTGTAGCTTGAGGGCGCCCTTCTTAAAGGGGGGGTAGATTCTGGTATTTCTGGTGGCTAATACAGTCAATCGCTTCATGACTAGTCTGCTTATCCGACGAGCTATCAAACGCAGTCATTCGAATCTCAGAGTTCCGGCAGTCGACGTCTGAAGATGAGCTTATAATGGAGATTTCACGTTCCAGAGCTTCTTCATTGCATTTCCAGCGCAACTATAGCTCAGGGGCGCTGGTTAAAATGACCCTTAAGATGGAAAAATTTGCAAACGAAGTCTTCTTGACATCAGTACTACTCTAGTCCAACTTTGCATTGCATCATCTTGCTTGTCGATCCGATGTTCCAGGTGATCGTGGCAGAGGTTCTACCAAGCACGTAATTTCACGGGTAGACCAACATAAAATTTGCGTTGTATTTCTACAGTCCAGAGGCGCCTAGCCTTTAGGCCTGTCAGATGAGGTCGTTGACGTTCGAAGTCTTCATGAGACTTGAGCGTAATTACTTTATCTATTCAACAAGCCCAGCCATCAGCTTCCGGGATTTGGCAAATGCTCGTACGTGTGAGGTCTTTGGTGAAATGCTGAATAGTGAAGACATCCGGAAAATGGCCAAGTATGGAGCGTATATTTTAAATAAAATATGCACTGGCATTTTTGAGGTCTTAGAAGCAGTTTTCTTGCTTCGTCACCTCTAGAGATGTCTCTTGTAGATCCTTCTGGCTGTCCGTTAAAACAAACGTGGCTCGAATCGGGTTATCCTAGCTCCAGATATCAGAGGTCAAAATAGGGCATCTGGTTGAGAGTTCAACTTTCGTCAAAATGGTGTCAGTGCAACTGTGGCTCAGGCGCGCTTTTACTTTTGAGGCCCTTAATGCATTTTTCAGATGCCTTGTGTATATTCGTTGGATGCAAAATGTCTCCAGTCATGCAGTGAGCTTGGTTGCCTATCAGCAGGGTTCACCGTTCGCTGTCAGCAGCCGTTTGAAGTGTCAGATGGCAGTTTAGGAAAATGGTTTAAGTCTGGAACCCGTAAATGAATTTAATCAAGGGCGCCCAATTTTTCAGGGTGTTAAATGATGGATTTTGCAGTAGTGTCTCCCAGTAGACATTTCTTCATTGTTCAGTAGGCTTTCCGATGAATTCTCCAGCTCGGTCTCAGCATCTCTCGGTCACTCGGAAATCAGTGGCGAAGATGGCCAGTCATAGCTTTGTCGTCGGCTATAAAATAGGAAGTTAATAAAAAGTGCAATATCTTGAGGAAATGGACGCCTATGAGCTCAGATGATGACTTTTTGGAATCGGTGAAGTCTAACGGTGAATCCTAAAGCTTCATTCAAATTGTCAACTGAAGTTAAATAATATTTAATATTTATTTTGCATATTTTGGCATTAAAATGGCGAATCTCTAAAATTGATGCCTTTGCAAATTGCATGATGAATATTAATTTATTATTATTTATTTCCGGACTCAGTGTCAGTATCAGTGTAACTGAAAGGGGTCCAATCAGAAGCCTTCTATTTTCAGCTGAGGTTTTAAATCTTGCAGTCAACAAGTTGGTGCGAATTTTCTCTTATTTAAACATGGCACCTTCATTTATTTTTAACCAAGCTTCAAGAGAAATTCGTATTTTTAAAGAGAAATCCATATTTTCAAACAAAATTCGTTTTTCTTCAAGGAAAAGGCGTGTTTTTCAAGAAAAAATCATATTTCTTCAAAGCAAAGACGTATCTTCAAGGCAAATTCGTAATTCTCAAGTAAAGGCGAATTAGCAATCAAAGGCGAATTCATCATCAGTTCACAAAGGCGATTTCATCAAACACTTCTTTTTGCAAGTTAAAGTTCACATTCATCAGCAAATTTGAAGAATAGGGGCGATTTTCACAGAAGAAAGAGCTTATTAAAAACGTCTTTTTCCTCCTTGTTTCTCAAATTTCTCTCAGTTTTCAATTCGCATGTTCCTGAAGAATTGGCGACTTTTGACAAAACAAATCATCTGGGTTGATTCAGAATAGCTTCCTTGAGAAAACCCATGTCCCAGAATTTTTCAGGAAAATTTACTCCAGAGCATCAGTTCTCGAGTTTCTAATTTTCTCAACTGAAAATTCCTTGCATGGTCGAGGAGAAGTCAAATTTTCGCAAATCTGACATTTTGGGTTGTCTTAGAATCTTTTTCTGGACAAAACCCATATCTCAGATTTTTCCGTGAAAATTGCCCTTTGATAGGCTATTTTTAGCCTTAGCAGGGTATTTTTAGTTTTCCAGAAAAGTTGTCAGAATATAGCCGTGTTCACAGTCAACAGGCGAGTTTTTCAGAGTACAGTACACACAGACTGAATTCAAGACCAAATCGATCTTAATTCATGATTTCGTTAGAAAAGTTGAGACCGATTTGTATCAAGCTGCAGAAGAGATGTTGGCTATCACTTCAGTTACGGAGCCGCCAAAGTTACCAGTCAATGAAATGCTAGTTTGAGTGTGCAAAGATTGCCAAGATTGCTCAAGTTGCTGACATTCAGATGTTTATGCAGTTAACAATCTCATGGAGGGATTGGTTGCTCGAGATCATGGCTAGTAGACTTCAGTTCCCACCTCTTAGGATAGACATTACACACAGGAGTTAAACTTGGCGTTACCTGCCTAAGTTAACTCTCTGTCTCATCTCATGCATATCTATTCTGAGATTAGCTTTACACACTTGGAGTTTCATTTAGGGTTTTACGTTATTTGATGGTAGTCTTCCAATTAACTTGCTTTCAATAAGGACGTGCATGCTCACACATTGTCCATTTTTAGATTAGATGTTTCGGTTAACTGATGGTAGTTTTCCAATTAACTGTATAGTTTGCTTTATTAGGGCTTAGCAATAAATCTTGCATGCATTGCAAGACTGTAGTTGACTCAAGGTGATTTTAGGGTTCCCTACACCTTTTGATGTCTATAAATAAGAGCTTTTGCTCATTTGTACATAACTTTTGCTAGAGAGAGAAATATATGCTGTGCCTACCTTGCCCTCAATATTGCTCTTTTGGTATTTGTTCATGCGTCTTGTGTTATAATGAATTGTTATGTTATGCCTTCATGCAATTATAATGGTGAATTCTTTCCATAGTTTAGATAAATCTGTTTTGTGTTTAATAAACTTGTTCAGATTGAGATGATAGTTGTGCCCACCTTGCCTTCAAGTAGAGAATCTGCACTTGTTTATCGTGTGTTGTGTGAACAATAAACTTATTCGGATTGAGATAATAGTTGTGCCACCTTGCCTTCAAGTAGAGAATCCGTATTCAGTTTATCGGGATGTGTGTGAATAATAAACTTATTCAGATTGAGCTGATAGATGTGCCACCTTGCCTTCAAGCCAGAATCACTTAGTTTATCGTGGTATTGTTGTTTCCAATAAGCCTATTCGACAAGGATAGTTGTGCCACCCTACCTTCACGTTGCTAGAGTCCACCGACTTATCGCCGATAATCATCCGCTCCATTTCCTCATGCTCTGTTTTCTTGAGGAAACTAGATAGATTTAAAGTAGATAGCTTAGTTGTAGTTAATGATCTGCGAAACCAGAAAATCCTTAGCTGCAACGTTCTTGGTTTTCTTAACCTTGTGCCTCTTCCAGCTGAGAACAAAAAGATAGGACTTAGATTACTTTTCTTTTCCATGCATTCCAGCACTACGAGGGAGCTTCCCCTCCTAATTTGAAGAGCACTCATTACGCAGTGGGCATAGCTGTCCGTACAAACCTGCACTCCAAAGGTGTTAGTTTTTACGCCAACAGTTTTCTGGCGCCCACCGTGGGGCACGAGGCCTCGAAAACTTCATGTCACGGTTATGACTAGCTGGCGTCCTACTGCTCTTGTATTACAACCAGCACTAAGTCCGCCTATTATTCAGCCGAATTTAGTCTTCATCGAAGCAGGAAACAGTCAGATATTATCAATAGCTTGCGCACGTTTATTTTTGAAAATCATACATCTACCACTCAGTGGAGAAATGTGGCTACAACTCTGGATAAAGAAGAAGAAAAAATAGATCTTGCAGCAGGTAGACCAGTTTTGCCACCTCTTGCGTGGAATTAAGCATCCTGGCGTACCGAGTTTATATTAGAAGGAGAGGAAATCCTCCCATCCAGCCAGATCCTGTTTTTGAAGAAGCTCCTGATCAGTTTACTGAATCAGAAATTTTTGAAGAAGAGACTCCCAGTCCAATTGTAGAGATGGGTGATCGTAATAATAACAACAATGGTGATGATCACAACGGTCGTAATGGAAGAAACGCAAGACGTCCAGCCCCTTTGCCTTGGGGCGACAATATTGGACCGTTGGCTCTACCAGGACATCATGAATTACCCAAGGGATCACACAAGTTTTTCCCGAGATTTCATGGCGATGGTTCTAAACATCCAGATGAACATTTATCAGCATTCACGTCGGCTTGTTCCGTTTTGCATGTTGCGCATGAAGACATCGCCGTTCGTCTTTTCGTGGAGACTCTTGAGAACAATGCAGCAGACTGGTTCAATAATCTTGAGCCAAGAATTATCACCAGTTGGGCCGTCATGAGCGAGAAGTTCTTGGCAAGATTCAAGCCTGCCGAGGACAGTCATAGATTATTTGCACAACTCTCAAATTCAAAGATGGAGAAGCATGAACCGATGAGAGAATTCGTGGCAAGGTTTAATCGCCTTGTTACACGTCTTTCTCACACCTTGAATCCGTTTGATGAGATTTTGATGAGTTCTTTCATCAACGCGCTGCCATCAGAAATTGCGTTTTTCCTGAAGATAAGCGAAGAAGATGATCTACAACACCTTCAGGAGGAAGCAATCAAGCTCGAAGATAACATGATTACAACCGGCAAGATGAAAGATGATTCGATCAGGCCGCTCGTGCAAGCGTCGGCTGATCCGTTGCTACAGAAGGTAGCAAATGAGGTGACGATACTGAAGAGACAGTCACCACCTCACGGGCAACCAACTTTGCCCTCACCACCACCTTTTCAATCACAACCAGTGTACCAGCTGAGAAGGAATAATTTTCAGCCATACAATAATTTCAAGTCTAAGTTTCCACAAGGACAACCAAGAAAAAATAATGAAGCTGAGAAGGCTACGGTCTTTTGCACGTTCCATGATTCAGCAGAGCACATCGGGGCTACTTGTCTGGAAAATCAAAGAATGAATCAGCTCATGGGATTTGCCGATTCTACTCCTAATTCAGACTTCATACCTTCTAGTTCAAACGTTGTTTCTTCACAGACAGACGAGTTTGATGGCAACTCCGCAACGGGATATTTTGATCGAGAACCCGTTAATGAAGAAGAAGAAGAATCCCGTCGTTTTTCTCTCGCAGTGAATCATGAAAATATCACCTCACCTGTGTTCACACGTGCTCAGCATTTCAAGGCACAGAAGGAGGAAGAGGAAAAGCGGAATTTGAATACAAAAGCAAAGGAAGTAGCTTCTACTTCCAATCTTAAACCTTCACAAGAGAATATCTTGCCAGCAGCTTTAGATATGTCTTCAGCAAGCTTTGACATCGTGTCTTCCATGATGAAGACAAAGGTACAGATATCTCAACTGGAGTATTTACAAGATCATCCAGAGCAGTTGGATAGAATCTTGAATGTTCTTAAAAAGAAGAATGTCGTTCAGCCGACATTGCTTCAATCCTCAGTTCCTACAGAAGAGAAGCCTGGGCCGTTCTATATATCTTTATATATGGGAGGTTTTAAGCTGAGCAATTGCATAATTGACAATGGAGCTTCGGACAACGTAATGCCCTTACAGATTATGAACGCGTTGGGACTTTCATGCACCCTGACTCAGGAAAAGTGTTATTCACTTGAGTCCAAGCCGGTGCCGTTAGTCGGTCAACTCAAAGATGCGCAAGTGAGGCTAGCGTCATGTCCAGAGAAAAAGATCATGATGACTATCCTAGTAGCTGATATTCCTACTAGCTACGGGATGTTACTTAGTAGAAGTTTTTGCAAGGATCTTGGAGGAGAAATACAGATGGATTGGTCGTTCGCGACAATCCCATTGAAGAAAGGCACTTTCAAGCTGGAACCGGAAACCAAATCAAAGTTCACAGTGGTGAAGTCCCAGGACCCACATGCTCAAGTGTTGTATCAAGACACGGGTCTAGGCACATATGCTATGGTGTCAAAAGTGACGGAAGATTGTCAGAATTTTGCTCTTTCCACAAAATTATCAAATGAAGAATCTAAGATGTGGACGATGCAGTTTGATGGCAGTTGTTCGACTTCAGGTTCCAGAGCGGGAGTAGTGATTATCTCTCCCGAAGGTTGTTTATATCCTTTTGCATATAGGTTGCAATTCGATTGCACTAATAATACTGCTGAATATGAGGCGCTTTTGTTAGGTCTCAAAAACGCAAAGGATATGGGGATCAAGCTGCTTCAAGTTGAAGGAGATGCAGAGCTGATCGTAAAGCAGGTCAGAGAGCAGTTTCATGTAAGAAAGAATCGTCTCCAGAACTACAGGCAGAGGGTGTGGAATGCAATCAACTGGTTTGATGCATTTAACATCAAATATATTTCAAGAATGAACAATAGCAAAGCTGATGCTCTTGCAGTTTCAGCCGCTCTTTTTATGCCTAACTCTGACTTTTGTCAGAATTCATTTGCTATTGAGCTAATCTACAGACCAACTGTTCTTGATAATTCAGATAACTGGCAAGTCTTCAGTGACGATGAAGATATCAAAGAATTTCTCGTCATGGGAGACAACTACAAAGAATTGTTCTTTGAAGGGAGTTCAACTTCTCACAAAGAGTCAATTGCTGAATAATCTGAGGTTATAGAATTTGGAATCATACAATTTGTTGGCGTTTAAATTCGCACCTCTGGAATGCGGATTTGAAAACGGACAGCTATGCATAGATAAACTGCTCTTCAAATTAGGAGGGGAAGCTCCCTCTTGCTGATGGTGTTTGAAAGAAAGTAAACTAAAACTAAGTTGCCTATCTTTTTGATCAGCTTAGAGCACAAGATTTTTAAACACAAACGCCGCAGCTGAGATTTTCTGATATAAGAAGTTCAACTACGACTAACTTAAACTAAAGACGTTCCTAACCTCTCAAGTAATAGCAGAGCAAGAAAAGTTAGAAATTAACAAGGTAGATTTTCTGACAAAATACTTCAATAATCTCTCTTTCAACGAACACCTACACACTTCACTGCAAGCTGAAATAAAGATCATAAAAGTAGAACATATAGATAACGGAAACTGAGATTTTGGACCAAGGCAAAAGAGGCTCATGATTTTATTACTCAAATCTCTAAAACAAAGCTCACTTCTAACATGCCTTGAACAAGAAATTGCAGCTAAAGAGGCTTGCAAACTTATTCTTAACACAATAGAAAACAACAATCACTAACTCCTTGTTGGCTAAAGAGGCTCAACAATTTGTTTATCACAACACAAATGAACAATACTTGAGCAACAAATAGAAGGCACAATAGGCTCAAGATTTTGTTCTCACTAGCACGGTTAAAAAACTAAATGAGCAAAGGCTCTTATTTATAGAGAAGCAAAGGAGTAGGGAACCCTAAAATCTCCTTGCTTTCACAATCTAGGGCTTGCTCAGCAAGCAAACTTTATTACTAAATCTAGAAAGATAAAACCCTAGAAAACAGAAAAAGCGGGAAACACCAACTATTACATCTTATCTTCTTTCTATCCTCAAAGAATGGATAAGGATTATTCCAAGAATGGAAAGAAAGCGGGAAAGAAAGCTTCTAGAAGAAAGTTGCTTTAAAGCTCAATCACATCCGCTAGGAAGTTAGAGATTGTGTCCCGGTTCGGTGCATCTATGCCATCAACAGCAAAACACCACTTTTCAAGAATATCTTTAGCATCTGCAATAGATCTCAAGAAATCTTCGACCTCATTGGCCGCTTTATCGAACTTTGCTGACATCACTGAAATATGGCCTATCCTTCCGCCAATTGGACTGCAACTGTGAACAACATTCTGAAACTGATTTTGCACTTCCTCAAGCCCGACGTAGGAACCATCTTCAAGACTGTACTAAGAAGGGATCTCTATGACGAATTCGCTGATGAAAAGAAGAGCTTCAACCACTCTTTGTCTGTAGGTGATGAATTCTTCAGATATCCTCTCATAGGTTTTAACTTTGAAAACATGACGCTCTCTCCAGGCAAGGATTTGTCTCTTGTGTTCTCTTGAAACTGCTGAACTGTAAGCCGTGTCTAAATCAGCAATGATAATCTCATATCTCAGTTTTACTTCAGCCAGTGTCTGTTCAAATCCTTGGATACCTTGACGTAGCTTATGAGTGCCTTCCCTTAACTGGAACATCTGTGCCAAGATCTCCCTTCCTCTGATAATGAAACTCTCGATCCACTCCTGAGTCTCTTTCCCACATATGACCAGCTGTCTTAACTGATGGTGATCAGCTGGTGTATCCAAGACCTGGGGCAGCAACTGGGTTGTTTGTGAAGAACCATGGACAAGGTTAGAAATGAAAAGCCTGAGCTGCTGATTTTTAGCCTTGAGGGCTGCCTTGTCTTCCCCATCTTTAAGCATTCTTTCTTGAAGGTTTTCGGATACAACTTTGAAGAGACTCAAATCTCCATGTCTGGTATTTCTACCGAGATTAGCCTTGACCATGACGAAATCATCCATATTTACCTCATCCATGTTCTTGTCTTCTGGGGGCACTGCAGTCTCCATCACTATCTCGTTATCAGGATTCCTATCAAAGTGAACTTGCTTCTTTGCCGCCTTCTTAGGAGGTTCTTGATAGATGTTATCGAGATCATCAACACTCACTTGATATGAAGGCCTTCTCCTAACCCTTCCTAAGGAGTTCTCAAGCCAAGACACAGTAGTATCTTTAATAACTTCCTCAAGAGGTGCTGCTAAAATCGCTTCATCATCTTCAATATCAAGATCAATGTGAATCGGTGTAGAACCTATCAAAGGTACAGAAACATGTGTTGAAGGTGGCTCCTCTGCTTCATTCTGAGGTACGGGCTTGTCAGGAGGAACTTCTGAATCAACTGTAGGCTGCTCCTGTATGACTATGCTTGAGAAATCCAACCTTCTTTTTACATTTTTATTTGATCTACAACCTTTGACGCCATCTTGAGACTGATTTTTACCCTTTCCCTTCGATTGTGCTCTGGAAGAAGAGGAAATTATCCTTGGCGGCTCTGCTACTAGAATGGAGTTCTTCCTTTTAAGCACTAAGAAAAGCTTACTATGCTCAAGGACTTGTCTTGTTCTGTCTTCGACTGAAAGAGATTCCTTGTTTTCCCAGTTAACTTGCGGAAGAGGCTGATCCTCGATTTGTTTTTGAGTGTACATCGGGAGAAGCACATCTTCATCATCATCTGATAGCCCCTCTATATCTTCATTTAAGCAGTCTTTCATCTAATGGAGAGTGAGCCTGTTGTAACTACGTCTCCGCACTTCAAACTCATCTACACAGTTAGCCCAAAAATCTTCAAGTGCGGCTATGTGATCATAGTTCTTCTCCAATCGGCCAGCGTAGACACCATGAGGATCAAATGATCGCCTCTCGCTGTAGGACTTGAGGCCGAATTTATCTAACTCTTCTCCAATTGTCCTGGCATCTGCAGCAGTCCTGCATGTATAAATACCCAACCCTAATGGAAAGTGAAGAGAGGGTTTCTTTCTATTCCTCAAGACTGTGTGGACACCGTGAGCCTGCCTCAAGAACTCCATGAAGATGACCTCATCTGACGAATACCTTGGCAACATGAGCGGGGCACCTGAATAACCATAGACCCTGAGATAGGTAAAGGTAGGAAACTGTATAAACCAATCCGTCCATTCTGCCATTGCTGCCCTAGCAACTGAAGAGATGCGGATGTGCAATTCGTTGTCTAAGTCCCGCACTGTGTACATCAAGAAGGCCTCGTTCACCCTTTTGTAGTGGTGCAACAACTTTGTGAATTCCAATTGGGGATAGTAGTTATATATGTGTTGTATGCTCAACGATCCCTCGGTGTTCAACCCTCTGAATTGACCTTGATAGGCCACCAGGTAGACTAGGTATGACACCATGTGGAATACATGAAACTGGAAGTATTCTATTATTTGTTGATGTAGGCAGTCACTAATCAAAGTAGGCCAATCATAGAATTCGGTTTTCTTCATGATGTGAGGTATGGCATAAAACATCCAAGGTTGGAACTTGGTGGCATCTTCTGAGCCAGTGACCCTGTTGAGCAAAGTGATGATGATGGCAACCTCGTCCTTGAACTCCCCTCACCCGACATTCTTGGGCAATGTTTTATGTTTTTCTTTCATCCATCTCTGTGCAATCTTCTTGCTATATTTATCTTTATGCATATTCCATATCCTTTCGCATTCACCCTTTGAGAGAGTTACGCTTTCAGGCCACGGGGGAATGGAAAAACACCTTCGACCATATTAGGGTTTAGATGCAAATCAATCTATCGTCTGTTGATGGATCTCCCTAGTAGCCGGGTTGTAATGCTTAATGCAAGTAATGCAAGCGATTACGAACTCATGGCTCTGAACTGATATAGGAATTGACGCTGCTGTGAGGAGTCCGTAATGTCCTGTGTTCTTGATTGAAGTGTTGCCTCTCTTCCAAGGCATGTAGATCGAACACCGGCTTGACATGATGCAAGTCTGTCTCACCTGTTTTGATATAATTGTGAAAGAGAACTGATTCGGACTTGAAAACATTAGAGTGTACTCCATTTCGGAAAACTCGAAGAATGACTGTAAACTCACCTTGGTTCAGACAAGTCTTGAACAATTTCTATTTTAGAATGCTGATTTTGTGCTCCAACAGACAAATTTTTGAGAAATTTTTCTGAGATATGGGTTTTGTTCAGAATATCGATGCAAGACAACCCAGATCGTCCGTTTTTGAAAATTTTGAATTTTGCCTGAAAAAGCAGCAAACCCTAATTTCTTCAATTTTTCCCGAAAAAAGCTGGTATCTGGGTTTTGTTCAGAACAAGATTAGAAAAGGACCCAGATGACTAGATTTGCAAAACCCTGACGTTTGATCGAAAAAACAGCCAACCCTAGGTTTTGAAAAAAAAAAGCTGTGATATGGGTTTTCTTTAGAAGATTGATTGGAAAGGACCTAGATGGTTGAAATTTGAATGCACTGAGGTTTTCACTGACATGCAAAATAAAAGCACTTGCTGCAACTTGATGAAGTTCTTGAAAAATTCTTCAGAAGATTGAGGCAAAAAGACCCAGATGACTGAAAAATGGAATTCCTTGGCCTTCTGCTTGAAAAATTCGATCTTCTGGAACAAAAAGGTTGAAAAAGCAAGGGTTTATGCTTGCTGATCTGAAAAATCTGATGTATAACCAGCAAGGATGGATTCTTGAATCACAAAAATTCTTCAAACTTGCTGCTCCAACTTTCTCCTCTGGATGCTACCAGCAAAAATAATGAAAAATACATGAAAAAATGATGTTAAATAGACTTTAGGGCTTTGGATTAGGTTTTGCTTTCTTTGCTTTTATTTCCAAAACCCTAAAACTCAGTCTCCTTGAACTTGGACGCCATTCTCCTCTTGCAAATTTTGAAAACTTTGAAAACCTCAAAAATATTCTAAGGCATGAACATTTAGGCGCCCTTCTTCACCTGGGGCGCTCACTTCCTTCAGTGTTAGCCAAAATTTGATATTTTCAACTTTCCCTCATTTTGACATGGTACTTCGCCTCTGATTTCCCATTTGCAGAATGATCCGATAAGCGAGCTGAAGGTTTCACGGCGGAGCCTGACTGATTCTAAGAAAGATGTTCTGGAGGCATCTTTGGCGAAAGACTTCATCTTGACCTCCGAATTCGTGGGAGCCTTTTCCTTCCAAGGGCGCCCATTTCACCCAGAGATAACCATTTTCATAGCTTTCAAATTTCTTCATAAACTCTCTTCTACAGACGATCTCGTCGAATCTGGAGCTCCGGACATCGGATTGACTGGATGTTATACTCATCGCGAAGCTGACAAAGAATGAAGAGGGGTCTTTTGGAACGATCTTCATCAAATAATGATTTTAAGGCCCCCAAAAGTTTGGGCGCCCTTCTTGACTGGGGGCGCCCACTTTCACCAGAGTTAGTTTTATTTTTGATTTTCTGTGTTTGCTTCTGAATCTTGGTTCTGAGCCTTTGTCGGACTCTACGTTCAGCTCGTTGTATCTGGCAACTGCGAACTTCGTTTGACGTGCTGAGTGTCTCACTGGAAAGCTGGATCAAGTGCGAAGAGATTTCGTTAGAGCCTCGTTTGCGAATTCATCTAACAAACCCCTTGAAAACTTGGGCGCCCTTCTTCTCTAGGGCGCCCATTCTTCCCAGACTTAACCATTTTTCATAATTTTCAACTTCAAGTTTAAAATCTTCACTCTGAACCTTCGTCTTTGATCTGAATTCGCCGGAAGATGACCAGTTGAATATGCTGACGAAGATAGGCATCGCGAAGCTGGGCGGAATCTGAAAAGAACAAGAACATCCTTGAACCCTAAAAGCTGAATTAGCCCCTTCAAAAAGCTGGGCGCCCTTCTTCACCAGGGGCGCCCACTTTGCCAATACTTAGTCAAATTTTAATAATTTTTCATTTCCTCTCATTCTGACTTCAACTTGGATACCCCCATTCGGCGTTGAATTCCGGATGACTGAGTAATCTGATAACTGCACCGCTGAATTCATCACGAAGCCGGCAGAGAACTGAACAAGTTTGACTGGAGGCGAAAACCCTAATTTTGACATTTGATGCCCTAAAAAGATGGGCACCTTTCTTCAACAGGGGCGCCCAAACTTGCCAGTGTTAGAAAATTTTCATGAATTTTTAATTTTCTTTCTCGTTCTTCGTGCATGTTCATCATTTTATCTTCTGTCGAATGTTTAAGTGCTGAAACTGACACCTGGCAGCCGGCTGACCTTCATTGATGACCTCAGAGCTCCGGATATGCTTCTGAAAAAGCAGAATAGACCCACTAGGGCAAAATTTAGATGGAATAAATCTATAATGATGATTGTGCCACAAACCCTAGGTGCACTTAGCCAAAAATTGTACAACCAACAAGTAGAATGCAAACATGTGATAGTATTGGCTTGGTTGAAACTTGATCTATCAATGGTTGCATCTAATCTAAAGAAATATGCTGATATAACACTGCTGCAAACTTAGGCCTGAAAATTAAACACTTAAAACTCCTCCAATGAAGCCCAAACGAAGACCCAAGGTAGGTCCTCCTCAAAGGTGAACTGGGTTTAAGTCCAATTCACAATAGCCTTTGGGAGTTTTCGTTCCCAAAAGACTGAAACCAAGTTGAAACCCTTCTCCAGAGCTCAAACTTGCAAGTGTTGATATGAAAAATGACAAATGAATCCAAAATAGAAGCCCAAAATTCACTTTATAACCTTCCATGAGCTTTTTTATAAAAGATAATAAAATATTCCTCATCAAAACAAAGGGCCACTTTTTAAAAACAACTTTGTTTCACTAGGATGGGGGCACTTTTTGCTATTCACTTTATAACCTTCCATGAGCTTTTTTATAAAAGATAATAAAATATTCCTCATCAAGGATCTTTTCCTCATAAAAAAAAGGGCCACTTTTTAAAAACAACTTTGTTTCACTAGGATGGGGGCACTTTTTGCTATTCGCTTTATAATTCTCTGTTACTATTCACTTTTACTATTCCATTAAAGCAAACTTCAATATTTTCAATTTATCCTTGGATTCAACAACTAAACTCCAAACTGAAAGGCTCGTAAAGCTCCCGGCTAGGCTTCGTATCCCTCGGTTGGGTCCCCTAACCATACTGCTGACCTACGGGAACCCTAATAGTAGGCCAACCTCGGCTAGTCTGAGCTGCCTAAGTGTAGAAACCCTAGTTTCCCCTATTCTCCGGATCTGACAGTTTTCTTTGTCTTTTCTGACATTTTTGGTTTTTTGCTTGTTTTTGAGTTTTTGAGCAATAAATGAATGGTACGATTTTTGCAAGTAATACAGAATAAATGCAAATAAATGATATATCTCTGAGAACTACAGAATCAATAGCAAATACTGAAGCTTCTCTAATATATAGTCTTCTGAAGATGATTACAATATAACCCAGTTGCATGCAAATGAAAGTACAATGATATTAATGAAAAACCTGGTAAAAGTAGCGATCTGATCTAATGTCTTGATAGTACGGCTGCAACAAGTATGTTCTCCCTCAGGCTAAGGATGGCGTATGGTTCCAGATGCAGGGTCGCCACTCTGGTGAAGTTATCAAGCCAACAGGGTAGGCGTTTCTCCTTTAGGCAAAAAGATGGCTCAATACAAGGTAGTACGGCCTGGTACAGGTACGGCCTGATGTCAGAAACAACATTTAATAATGTACGGCCTCCTTGCTAATCGATGTCTGGATCTCTGGATATGGTGCACCCTTGATAGATGAATGCCCTCTGAAAGGATGAATGTGCTGAAGCTCTGTAAACAATTAACTCTGAAGCTGTGTGATTCCTCCTGAATGAAGAAACCTCTGCTGCAATAAATCAAGTGCTATTTCACACTCTCTGAATTGCTTCCAGTGGAGATGGCTCGTTCCCCAAGGAATTCGAACTCGAAACCCTAAAGTCTCTTGCTCAGATCAAAGTTGATCAGTTCTTAAATTCAATAATCATCATCCTGGCACAATTCCCAAGGCAAATGCACTATATGGCTCAAAAGTGTGATTTCCTTAATAATAGGGTTTCATTAAAATATTCACTTTTTTAATTCTTTTAATTTCTCCATAGTCTCAGCCAAATATTTTAATATAATTTTAAATGTCAATTTTGGCCCCTTCTGATGATGGCGCACCCCTCAAGAAGAATCACTTAAGTTATAATTTAATATTATAACTTTATATTATAATCATTAAATAATTAATATTTAATTAATGCAATTAAATATTAATATTTCCCTCGTTACTCATCCGATGACTGTTCTGTCTGAAGCTGACGAACACTGAAGTGATTCTGAACGCTGCCAAAGCCATACTGCTAAAAATAGCAAGGGTCCCACGCTGCCTGCCAGGAACTGCTAAAAATAGCAATTCAGCAAGAAGTCTCCGATCGAGCCCAAACGAAAGCCTACTGATCAAACTCTGCCAACTGAAGCTGAGCCAAGCTCCAAAGTGACCCTCTATCCAGTCTATCGGCCTACGAGGGTCGTGTGATAGGCCAATCTTGTACTCCGAGAGATGTCACTGAGAAGGGGACATGACACTAAGGAAGGGACATTACAAAGTCTAGTTGTAAAAGCAAGGAGATTTTAGGGTTCCCTACTCGCTTGTGTATAAATAAGGGCAGCCTTGCCCATTTTTCTTTAACCGTTATTGTGATAAAAAATTGCTAAGCTTATTTTGTCTGCAAGTTGTTATTCAGTGTTTGTTCACTTAGTGTAAGAGCTGCAAGTTTATGTTCAATTCATGTGTAATTTGTTCAAGTGTATTCTAGTTTGATTGCTAAACTGTAAGCCTGTTATTGCTACAATCTTGCTGTTCCAAAAGTGTAATCGTTTTTAGAAATTTGAGAAAGGAAATCTTATGCCTCATTTGCTTTGATCTACTCTCTCGAGTTTTGTTTTATGTGTTTTGCTTACATAATATTTATTTAAGCTTGCATCAAAAAGTACAATGAGTCTTCAAATGTGCCTTGGAAGAGAGTTTGTTTAAGCATTTGTGTTATCAAATCATTCCTTGTTTACTTCTAATACTTAAGCTCTAAGTTTATTTAAGTAGCTAGAAGCATCATTAGAGTAGGCCTAGTTGTAGTTGAAATTCTAAAAGAGAAAACCTCAGCTACGACGCTAGAGTTTTATAACCTTGTGCTCTTAGCTGAGAACAAAAAGATTGGAAAATAGTTTAGTTTACTTTCTTTAAAGCTTCATCAGCGAAGAGGGAGCTTCCCCTCCTAATTTGAACAACAATTTATCTGTGCATAGTTGTTCGTTTCTAATGCGCATTCCGGAGGTGCAAATTTGAACGGCAACAACTGGCAAGGGCATAAGTATAACAATGTGCACAATACTCGAGGCCATTTATACAAGTATACAATAAGTAACTAATACATACACAATGACCCGTTAACAATAGGAAGTAGATGTGACACAACTGCATGCATCTTCCCATTACTTGGTTCACTAACACCTACCTTTTTAGTACATCCCAACTAGAGAAGGAATGTTGGTGCATCCCATACTACATTGTAGGTCCCATCCTTTTACCCAATCCTCTGCACCAATTGTGATGATGGAAAACGTCCCGTACTATTTGTGATCATCACCGGATAAGGAGTAAGTTTAACAAACTACATCATATAAGGCCATTAATAAGATTCCCATAGCTCATAAAACCATCGAGTTGTTGGATTTAGACGTTTATGGCCCCAAGGCCACTTAGGACAAGTGTATCCAACTTGGAATGGAGTAGTACTAAACATATAACACCATGTGGCCTTAGTGATATGTCAACTAGCCCCTTCACAACATTGGTAGCTCGTGGCGTCGATCACCTCCATGCTATTGATGATGATCGACTGCTTGAGCCTAAGATACAACAAATAGCTCTAGGCATCTATCACCTGGACATTACTAGTGATAGCCAACTAACTACTCATGTATCATAACATGGATAGCTCCTAGCATCGTCACCTTTGTGCTACTGGTGAAAGTCGGCTAACCCTAAAAATATGACGAATAGCTCTAGGCATTCATCACCTACACAATACTAATGACAACCAACTAACCACTCCTATATTAGACTTGGTTTCGACATGTGGGGGTCTTATAGACATGCATACATAATCTACACATCACAAGGGTTAAAAACTACTAATCAAGTGGACCTAGATATATGTCACAATCAAGTGAGCCATGAGCCTATACATAGAGTCCTTAGTTCTGGGGTCGCATTTTACAAACACATAAGAATCAAATTGAGCCCACATGAGTTGGCCTCTATTCAACACATACACAAAAGCAACTACCAATTTATAAAGTAATCAAATCCATTCTAAATAACACATTATTTGGAAGCACAATATACAAGTTATCAAGTTTAGTTAACTCATTAATAGCCATCTAATGTAATTTTTAGCATATGGTTGAAGCATACTGAGGAAGGAAAGTTGGACAAGTTTAGGAACAACCCCAAACTTGGGAGTTATCCCCTAAACCCTCCCCTACGGACTTGGGTCATATGGGCATCCTTTGTCCAAGGAATGCCTACATACCTACTTCCCAAATGGGATCAAATTTGTGTGTAGTTCTCCTAATCTTAATCTCTCAAGGAACATAAACATAGGTTCCTATCCTAGGGTTTCATAACCACTCAAGTAACTTTTCTCCATGAGGTGAAAAAGAAAGAACACTATAGAAGGAAAACAATAGAAAGGTTTAATGTCAAAACATGTAACACATCATTATTTGCCAACACCCATTCCAAAACAAATTCGTAGCTCACATGGTTTAATGATTAATAACAAAACTCCAAATTCTTGGATTGCTATTGCATACCCCAACATGGATTTCATTTAATGATTCCCATCAATTACTAATGTTTAACCATAGATAGGGAAACCCAACTATGTTGACAATTTAGCAAACTTGTACTAAATAAGTTCCAACAAAGGACACCACGATTTCAATTTATACCTTTCCACCATTATAATTCGTAATTTAGCATAACCATGCTAGACCTCTTACAGGATCATCTCGATAACCCAATGGCTAGTTGAAATCCTACCGAGAAAAAATTATGTTTGTTGCATACTCATAAAGTGACCATTAACATATAATTCTCACTCCTTACATTGCTTAAGTAATCTCCAATTCAATTCCTCACATACACTTGTTAGGATGAATAGGGAGCAAAACTAGTTCTTTATAACATCTCTAAGTTTTTTTTTGGTTGTTTTTGCTAGGTACGAAAGGCTGCAATAGGATTTTAGGATGACAAGTATCATGTTAAATTATCATATCTTAATCTACAAAACATAATAGGCGTCAAGCTCATCAAATCTTCACAGGACATACAACAGTAATTATAAATTTTCTTTAAGTTTAATCAATACCAAGGTCATACTCAAAACAGTTGGCAACACTGTAACCATTAGATGACCATATGGAGATATACAGTCAATAATAATAGTAATAATCTTAGCTTCTATGTACCTTTTTGGTACAATACAATATTCTTATGGTAGTCCAATTCATTAACTATATAATATTCACACTTGCCACTTATAACTAGGTATGATCTTAGTGGTTACAAATAGGTTATCAAGAGATGCTATATTGTAGGATTATAGATGGTCTATCTCTCAGCTCTATCTCAACAATACTGTCAAATTAAATGACAATCATCATCCATTCAATACACAATCAAACCATAATTTGGTACATCTATGGTATTGTTCACTCAATTCACATGATGATTCGATATTAGGGTTCCTCTACTTAAGAGGTCAGTAGGAATCATGTAGTCATATAAAGCCTTTACCCTCAAATCTGAAGCAGATTACCAAAAGTATCAATTCACAATAGTAAAATATGCTCAATACAATGTGGTTCTAATGACAAGCTCATACTAAGTAAACCTTGTTCCTAGTTCATAATATACAGATATATTATCAATTCTAGATTTAATCTGAAACTCTATGCCAACCTCTTCCATATAACCACTTAAGGTAAGAATATACATCACCATCCACTTTTGTTTACAAGGTAGCTTGAATGTTCAAAAGATGATATAATTTAACCTTAAAGGGTTAATCCCAATAACACTTTTCTAAGCAGCATAATCTCCGGCTCTACTCTCTCAAACCCCCTTTCATCTATAGGAAATAATAACACATAATTAAATACTATTTTTGGGAAGTAAAATTATGGGACGGGTATACTTAGCTATAAGAATGATATGGAACATATTGCTAACATTGCAATTGACTTTCATGGTGGCTAGTCAGCAAAACTCCACGCTTTGCAAATAAACTGCTCTACTCTGTTGCCTTGTCTGACTGTAACCCATCTTGCATTGTTGTCACACCCTTTCATCCCAAGAAATTGGCCATTTTCCTCTTACCTCACTATTTTATTGGCATCTATAACCCTTTCCAAAGCTCTCCTCTTGGCACAAGCAACGAGTATGCTTGCAAAGATTGTAGAATCTGGATTTACACTTGCTAGTTGCATTTCCTTGAAAGTTTCCAAGGCCTTTTAACAAACCCATTTTGTGAATATCCAAGAACCATTGCAATCCATGAGGCCACAGTTCCTTGAGACATTTCTTTGAAAATCCTAAAAGTTTCTTCAATAAATCCACTTTATGCAATTATTGCATTCCCCAAAATCCAATCTCTTGAGACATTTCTTTAAAAATTCCACATGGAGAACACTATGTTGTGCATAACCTCAAACAAGATGGCATTTGTGGCATGTACTCCTTCCTAGTTTCAACATCATGAACTACACCTCACCAACAGACTAGAACTTAGCATTTCTTGCAAGAGCATTCATTTTGAAAGCAAACTAACACAAAATCTCTAGATAACCATTTTTAAGGATCATGATGTCCTTTTTCTCTACCCGATGTTTTTTCTTCTTGTTGAGGTATAGGTAAGCTGGTGAGATATGCCTTGCATCTATTTCACAAGAGCCAGATCTTTCTTTGATATATGTAGCACCATGCCTGCAACAACAATGCCCATCTTCCTTCTTGATATCCCTCCATGTGCCTCTCCTTGTTTTGTGAAACTCCTCCACCCTTAAGCTTTGATGTACATCCATAGCCTATTCAAAAGCTCTCTTCTCTGTGCACGCCCTTTGATGAATTTCCCCTAACCTTTATTCTTTGATGGCATCCACACTGATTCATGACTTCTCAATATGCCACAGGCATAGAGGATGTCAACAAAGGTTGTGGAGACTCGTATTTCACCTACTGAATGCATTTGTTGGAAAGTTTCTAAGCCTTTTTAACAAATCCATTTTGTGCATATCCTCCTCTCCCCTCATCCCTTCCTACAACACTTCATAAATGCTAAGAGGGGGACATCATTTGAAATATTCCGAACCAATTTTTTTTTGTTTTTCAATGTTTCGGATTACAAATTACAAGCATGCACCCGTTAAGGTTAGATAGATAAACCAAAACGTGCGAGGAAGCAACCCTAACCAGAATGGCGCCGATGATGGCGAGCATTGGTCAGGGGATCTCCTAGTCTATTCGCAGAAAGGAACTCAACGTCAAGTATGTGCTACCCAATCCAATGCGGAGTGAGGGGCGACCATATGACGGAGTGATTACAGAATCTAATGCTTGAAAGAAAATGACTGAAAGCTAAAACACTCAACACCCAGAATGTGCTTTCTAACCCAGAATGGGATAGTAGCGACCATAGGGCGGAGATAAATTAATCACAATATCAGAAACTGAGAGTGACAACTATTACAAGCGGATAAGCAAGAATCAAATGGGCTGTCAGTACTACTGCCAGCGTACAATTTAAAAGAAGATCACTTGCTATCAATACAAATCAATATATGAACATTTTGCAACAGCAATAATGAATCCTTTTGCTGATTAAGAAATTCAAATGAAGAAGTTATTAAACAAGTCCAACCTTGTTCCGAGCTTGGCCAATTTCCGAGGAATTATCCACAACGCTATTGTAGATCTCTCTTCACCGTTCAATGAAGTCTTGGCTGCTGTCTTTAAACTGCAGATTCAGACCCTGCACCATTTCAATAAATAACAGCAACAGCAGATTTCTTGAATTGCTCAAATCTCACTCTCTATCTGTTCCACTTGCTTGAGACTTAATGCAAACACTAATATGAAGGAGGCGTACAAACTAATGCTAAAGAACGGACCTCAAATGCCAATGTTATTTAATGCACGAATTTCCAAAAGACTGAAAAGTACGGCTCAAGGAGAAAGGGCGATTTCTTTTATAAAATCAAATACTCTTCAGAAAAATCCACAATCTAGTACACATGGGCGCCTAGCTCATACCAATTGATTTATGCAATACCCACAATGACATTTTTTGTCTTTTTTGATTTTTGAATGAAAACTCAAATCTGCTAAGGCTAAATTACTGAAAACAGAAAACTCTAGTATGCCAAATCTGAACCTACATGAAAGAATGCTGATTACAATGCACGAACTCCAAGTACTCACAAACTAGACTAATAATCATCACTAGTCGTTGTCTTACAAACGAGAAGAGATGCCAAACTAGGAGGTCTTCATCCCTCGAAGCAATCCAGAATCAATCCGGCAGCATAACGGTGTAATTTCCAAGATAACCCAAACTGATGCACAAGCCCTCTTTTTATAAGTTTCGTTTGACTTCACGAAACCCTAAAATCATCTTTTAGGTCAAATTCCCTGATCTCCTCAAGAAGGCGTACTTTCTCCTTCAAAGATTAATAAATGATATTTTAATTAAAAGTCAATCTTGAAAGGTGCGCCCAATATAAGCTTGCTTGACTTAGGCAATAATTAAAATAATCATTTAATGAGGGCGCCACCCTCAATGGCCCCTTTTTAAAACATCTTTAAGTCATTACTTCTAAGCCCAAGGTCAACATTAAAATATAATATTTAAATGTGCCTTTAATGAAATAACTTAACTTATCCCTCCGGAGGCGCACTGAAGCCAAAACTGATCCAAACATCTGACCACTGAAACAGGAAGTCAACCGAGCTGAACATCATCTGACAAGCTGCCAAAAATAGAATTTACTAAAAATAGTAAATTCCAAAAAGTACCCAGAATGCCGGAATGATCATACCACTGCGAAGCCCTCTGAAAACCCAGAAGGAATCCGCCATTAAAATTGACATCTTCGAACAATAACCTCCTCAAAATTAGGAAACCCTAATTTTAACTTCCGACTAGCCTCCGGGTTCCCAAGGAAAGGCTAACGGTCACTGAAAAAGTCAGGCTCGAAAAGGGGACATTACAGTCCGCCCTCCCCAAGATTGCTTGTCCTCAAGCAATTGCAAACTAGGATGCTGCATTATCTCATCACTTTCCCAAGTTGCATCCTCCATAGGCAGGTTCTTCCACTTTACCAAACATTCTCTGATAGTTCTATTCCTCAAGGAACGATCTCTGAAGTCAAGTATTGCCTCGGGAACCAGAACCAATTGTCCTTCTTCGTCCAACGGTGGCAACTGTGAAGAAGCAACCACATTGTGTCCAAGTGCCTTCTTGAGGCGAGACACGTGGAAGACGTTATGCACTCTGCTATCTGAAGGTAGCTCTAATTCATAAGCTACAGCCCCAACCCTTCTGATGACCCTAAACGGCCCATAGAAGCGAGGTTTGAGCTTCTCAGCTCCACTCTTCTTGAGAGTTGACTGTCTGTAAGGTTGTAAGCGGAGATAGACCATATCCCCAACCTCAAAAGAACGCTCTACACGCTTCTGATCAGCATACAACTTTTGCTGATTTTGTGCAATCTGCAAATTATCCTTCAAAGATCTCATTATGTCCTGACTATGCTGCAACAAATCCTTGGCTAATGGTGCTTTCGCGTGTTGGGTGAAAATTATGTAATCAACTTCGGCCAGTTACACAACTTGGACTTCAGCCACAGCTATGTGAGATGTGAATCTCTCCTCTCGGAAAGGGGAGGCGCCCTTCTTACTGCTAAGAGAAACAATAGTAAATCACAAAAGTAATTACACAATGTACACGAAAGTCACGGAGTGGGGGGGGTGTGTTACATTCATCCTTCTCTCTTTTTTCAGAGAAGATGTTTACAATGTTTCACGTGTTGGAAGTTCCGAATTCTTGATAACTAAAAACTAACAACCAGCAGTAATGCCAATATCTCTATCTCGTCAAAGCGAAGCGTAGAGATACCAGAAGTAATCAACAACAAACAAAAGAAAATAAAATGGGAAAGCTCACGAAGGCACAAAGTCGTTCCGTAGCTTTATCAATGTCGGATCTGCATAAACGTACCGTTTGCTACGTTAGAAGCACAAAGTCTTCTTAGACGCAACAATTCTTCGAACAGCATGAACGATTACAAGCACAAAGTCTTGTAGATCATCCAACCAAAATGTCAACGAGCACGAACGATTACAAGCACAAAGTCTTGTAGATCTTTCGACAAAGTATCCAAGAGAATGAATAATTATAAGCACAAAGTCTTATAGATTATCCAACAAGAACATGCATGAGCATGAATGATTATAAGCGCAAAGTCTTATAGATCACTCAACCAATGATAAACAAAATAACAATGCAATCTAAATAATAAATGTAACACAAAGTTTACATCAACCACTTAGAGTCTTTCAGATTCCTCGAACTAATCACTACCAAATCGAATCAACTTACAAAAGTATCGAATCCAACACAAAGTTTGGCTTGCAATCCTTTCCTTTATTGATTGAATCTCATTCACAAAATATGAACGCAAAGTTTCACAAGTTTGCTTACAAAAGGGCAGCACTTCGTTGCAAAAGGCTAAAAGATATGTTACAATGAAAATCCCTCACAATATATAGAAAGAGGGATGAGCAAAATAAGGAAAGAGATTGAGAAAATTAAGGAAAGTTAGGTGAGCGATTTTTGGAGATCTCACCTAACTTTGACCAAAGTCAAAGTGTAATTTGTTTTCAAAATATTACATCTTTGGACTTGGTGTAATTACAATTTACAAAATGACATTCGAAAATGTCGAGAAATATTTACAAGATGCATAATGGGATGCACCGGAAATTTCTAACACTGGAGAACAGGAAGCTTCTTCATGTTTCTTTGCTTGGGCGCGGAGTCTTCATACTTCTTCCTGGTCTCCTGCGTGAACTTTTTATTTGGAAGAACCACGATCAAAGGACATCACCTTCGGAATCACTTGACGAGATCTAGAGAGGAACTGCAAGGATGGTGAATCAACAAGCGTTAGCAGAAAAAAGTAGCATTGGGAAGCGTGAAGCGAGCAACAATGATGGGAAAGCGTGGAGCAGATGGCGAGGCACGCAAAACGATGCACAAAATGGAGGGAAAGAAGTTCAGGAGTAAATCAAGCAAGTTTGAAGTTCAACTGGAAAAGATTATAGAAAATTGGAAAAAGTGTAAGGGCGCCAAAATTCAGCGCCCTTACATTCTGGAAATTTCACTTTTGATGCAAGGGCGCTAAATTTTGGCGCCCTTACATCTTTCAGTGTTAGGAAAATTTTTACATATTCAGCATGTCAGGGCGCTAAAATTTAGCGCTTCTGCATTTTTGGGAATCCAGACTTTGATGTAGGGGCGCTAAAAAATAGCGCTCCTGCATCTCAGTGTTAGAAAAATATCTCAAAATGCAAGGGCGCACTTTTTCAGCGCCTCTGCATCTGAAACATGGTTTTGGAAAACGGATGTAATGGTGAATGAAAACGGCGCTCGGGGTTTGCAAAGTGTTTGTCTGCATAGAGTTGCAATTGAAATTGGAGAATAAAGAGAAAGCAAGGGTAACAACTTACAAAGATGAAACGCGAAAAATGCTAGAGAAGAACTTTGAATTTCCAAAACACGTGATTGCAGCTTGAGAAGAACTCGCCCAACAAGAAGAAAAGAAGAACAAAGACCATAAACAATGAAAATGGCGAACAAAGACACTTTTAAGTGAAAAAGAAAATCAAAAACCTAACTCAAGTCGAGCAATAAATTTAGGCACGAAAAGTGGCACGATTGACGAAAACGCGAAAAAGATGAAGAAACGCGCCAGGGCCAAAAAAAGTTTAAGTGTCAGGAAAAAGTGTAATGGCGCTAAAATTTAGAGCTATTACATTTTGGAAAAAGTCACTTCATGCAGGGGCGCTAAATTTTAGCGCCCATTGCATTTAGCCAATTTTGGCTTCAGGCAGGAGCGCACTTTTGCCACTGCATTTTTCACAATTCGCTAAGTACGACGTGAGACTTCGAACTTAGCGAAGGCGAACAAGGGGAATGCGAATTGGCTATTCGAGACTTGGGAACGCATTTCGAGGTGGCTTGAAAATCACCTCGTTAGGTGTGCTTGAACTTCACGAATCCTAGAAACGGACAAGTTTCGTAGGGGGGTTATCCGTGAATCGAGCGCTGCTAGATTCCATGATAACATGCTGTCACCAAACACCAAATCTGCAAAGCTGGGTGCTTCATATCCATAAAGTGCCAAATAGTTGTCTAGTTTTTGTAACCAGGCTCGAGCAGAATTATTATCGCTTCCATCAAAATGGGCAAGCGTAACCTTGTTGAGAGCTTGATTCCAATCTCCTTGTGCTGGGGTTCTTCTTTGATCATAGTTTCTCCCTTGGCCTCTATCCTTCCTTCTATACTCCATGTAATCATTGAAGGACATGTCAAGTTTTACTTCATCAGGAAGGGTGTCATACTCTGTTCGGCCTATCCTCACCCTCTCCAAGGATGAAACATTTTCTTCAGGGTCAGGCTGTGGGATTGCTGGTGTCAAAAACGTGGGTTTGAATGGTCTAGCAGAAATGTAAGTGTTGCTCACTGCAGGTTGGGCAACATGACCATTGTGCGGGTTGGAAGCACTGTGCTCCCCGGTATGCCCTGTGTTGTGTTGTGGAATATTGGGACCCAATCTCCCCAACAGGAGAGAAAACATATCCATCATGGCATCCATCTTCTTATCGAGTCCTTGACCCAAATTGGCTGAATTGTCTATACCCTTCCCATTGTCACCTCTGTTGCCAGAACTTCTTTCATTATCCCCCATTTCTGTTTCTTGTGAAGGCTCCCAATTAGCCCTCAAAACCTCGGAAGCTGTGTGACCTTCTGGGGCTTGATGCAACTGTGTCTGAACTGTACCTCTCTTGTATACTCTTGCCAAATACCTCTGTTCTCTGTCACTCATAGAAGGCTGATTTCACAGGATGGCAGGATACGTGGCTCTGATACCACTGAAATATTCCGAGCCAAATTTTTTTGTTTTTCAATGTTTCGGATTACAAATTACAAGCATGCACCCGTTAAGGTTAGATAGATAAACCAAAACGTGCAAGGAAGCAACCCTAACCAGAATGGCGCCGATGATGGCGAGCATTGGTCAGGGGATCTCCTAGTCTATTCGCAGAAAGGAACTCAACGTCAAGTATGTGCTACCCAATCCAATGCGGAGTGAGGGGCGACCATATGACGGAGTGATTACAGAATCTAATGCTTGAAAGAAAATGACTGAAAGCTAAAACACTCAACACCCAGAATGTGCTTTCTAACCCAGAATGGGATAGTAGCGACCATAGGGCGGAGATAAATTAATCACAATATCAGAAACTGAGAGTGACAACTATTACAAGCGGATAAGCAAGAATCAAATGGGCTGTCAGTACTACTGCCAGCGTACAATTTAAAAGAAGATCACTTGCTATCAATACAAATCAATATATGAACATTTTGCAACAGCAATAATGAATCCTTTTGCTGATTAAGAAATTCAAATGAAGAAGTTATTAAACAAGTCCAACCTTGTTCCGAGCTTGGCCAATTTCCGAGGAATTATCCACAACGCTATTGTAGATCTCTCTTCACCGTTCAATGAAGTCTTGGCTGCTGTCTTTAAACTGCAGATTCAGACCCTGCACCATTTCAATAAATAACAGCAACAGCAGATTTCTTGAATTGCTCAAATCTCACTCTCTATCTGTTCCACTTGCTTGAGACTTAATGCAAACACTAATATGAAGGAGGCGTACAAACTAATGCTAAAGAACGGACCTCAAATGCCAATGTTATTTAATGCACGAATTTCCAAAAGACTGAAAAGTACGGCTCAAGGAGAAAGGGCGATTTCTTTTATAAAATCAAATACTCTTCAGAAAAATCCACAATCTAGTACACATGGGCGCCTAGCTCATACCAATTGATTTATGCAATACCCACAATGACATTTTTTGTCTTTTTTGATTTTTGAATGAAAACTCAAATCTGCTAAGGCTAAATTACTGAAAACAGAAAACTCTAGTATGCCAAATCTGAACCTACATGAAAGAATGCTGATTACAATGCACGAACTCCAAGTACTCACAAACTAGACTAATAATCATCACTAGTCGTTGTCTTACAAACGAGAAGAGATGCCAAACTAGGAGGTCTTCATCCCTCGAAGCAATCCAGAATCAATCCGGCAGCATAACGGTGTAATTTCCAAGATAACCCAAACTGATGCACAAGCCCTCTTTTTATAAGTTTCGTTTGACTTCACGAAACCCTAAAATCATCTTTTAGGTCAAATTCCCTGATCTCCTCAAGAAGGCGTACTTTCTCCTTCAAAGATTAATAAATGATATTTTAATTAAAAGTCAATCTTGAAAGGTGCGCCCAATATAAGCTTGCTTGACTTAGGCAATAATTAAAATAATCATTTAATGAGGGCGCCACCCTCAATGGCCCCTTTTTAAAACATCTTTAAGTCAATACTTCTAAGCCCAAGGTCAACATTAAAATATAATATTTAAATGTGCCTTTAATGAAATAACTTAACTTATCCCTCCGGAGGCGCACTGAAGCCAAAACTGATCCAAACATCTGACCACTGAAACAGGAAGTCAACCGAGCTGAACATCATCTGACAAGCTGCCAAAAATAGAATTTACTAAAAATAGTAAATTCCAAAAAGTACCCAGAATGCCGGAATGATCATACCACTGCGAAGCCCTCTGAAAACCCAGAAGGAATCCGCCATTAAAATTGACATCTTCGAACAATAACCTCCTCAAAATTAGGAAACCCTAATTTTAACTTCCGACTAGCCTCCGGGTTCCCAAGGAAAGGCTAACGGTCACTGAAAAAGTCAGGCTCGAAAAGGGGACATTACATCATTCCTCATAATGGCATTGCAGTCTCCCTTCCAGACACCACACCTTGATTAAATGTGTTGATGGATGTTCATATCGTGCTCTGACTCTCTGTCCTTCGATTGTGCTTGATTTGAAAGATCTTTTAATTTATTTATTAGCTTTTCATATCTCTTTTAATTATCTTTAATATTTCTGCCATGTAGACCCTGTGTGAAAATGGTCTCCTACAAGGGATGTGACACTTAAAAGCCAGTAGTTCAGCCTCAAACCAGACTAAACCACAGGTTTATACAATTTTTATTTGAAATCAGAAGTACAAAAACTAATATTTATTGGATTAAGGAGATCAACAATATGACCTCTACAGTGGCTTCAGCTCATAAGGTTCTTGACAAAAGGAAAAGTCCACATGAGGGATATGATGAAAAGGTCAAACTTATCAGGCATGTGGTTAGTTATCTTTATCTTAACACAAAGGAAGCCTCTCTTAAGAGTACTAAATTATTAATGATATCAAATGCCACAACACTTAAGGAAATCTAGAGATTCAATGCAGTTTCTTCGAAAAACTCTGAAAAGTTTGAGATTACCATCTCATTCTCCCTAAAGCCACAGATTCAGAGAACATTTCACAAAGGGGTTGGCTGTTGCATGAGCCTTCAAATTGTGTTGATACAAGATCGTTACATTCATATTAATATAGCAAGATTAGATAGTTTTCTCCTATTCTGTATTTATTTGTATTCTCTCCTGTAAGGAACAGGTGACAAGGTATAGAACGTCTACCTAATAAACTTGAAGGTTGTTGCATAACCTGTATTTTTACATACATTAAGTGTGGATACTTGCAAGTGTTTCAAATCTTTATTTTTTAGAAACTATGTCATTGATTGTTCAAATATTTTTTATTATTTCATGCATATAAAATAGGGTATATAATCAATTATACTGCTACTGGTTGCAAAAAAATGTACCATTGTATATAAGAATATGGCATCGATCATCAAAGAAGAATCTATTCAAAATTGCTTACAGGAATTTTTGCAGCTATAGACTATGTCTCTAGATGAAGATCTCCCTAAATGGGTATTTAATCTAACATATTGCATACCTATAGTGGTTGAGTAGTATACTATATCCATATTACCCTTCAAATTTCTGTTCCAATTGTTTCTAACTTTCTACATGCTTCAGCTGTGAGAATCGAGGAAGGAAATACATTTACTTAAAATTTTAACAAATGTTCCTGTAGGAAATCCTGCCCCGATTAAGAAAATATACTCAAATAAATTTAAAGGGAAAAATTTATTGTAAAAGTTAAAGAAAAAGTTCCTTACATAATAGGAAATGCGAATAGGGAGATTTCCCAAGGCAATGGTTCCTTGGAAAAGCTTCACCATAAAATGAGTGCCCTTTTCAATATCACCTTTAATGGTAATGCATGCCCCGCCATTGTATGAGTCATCTTGAAAACTGCCAATGCAAATTAGATGAGATACCTATCACCATATATACACACATTTCTTCAAAATTGATCATTATTCTCTTCTGCCATATTCATAAAACAAAAAGAATAAGCCACAACTTGAGAGCTGACAAAATAAACTTTACCTACATCAATAAACTTATAGCATTAATTTTGTGATTCAAACTTAGATGAAGACTATATTCTCCCTCAATATCTCTATATATTTGGGAACAAAAATAAGCTAGGTATTGTTGTTAAACTTGGAAGCCAACATAAAAAAGAAAAGAAATTTCCCAATTCACTAATTCCAATAACTCTCTCATTTACCCAAATAAGAACAACACAATTGCCTTCTACTTATTTTGCTCTCTATTTAATAAATTGCCTACCACATATATTCGGTTGTATTCCGAATGTAAATGTAAGAACCCTGGTGGTTCTCAACCTCGAAACCCCAACTGAAAAGATTGTTTTTGCAAGTTTTGTGTTCTTTTGTATTTTTTTGTGGTTTTTTGGTAAATAACAAAGAGCTGCGATTTTGCTAAATAAATGCTAAAAATTCATAATAAATTCTAGAACATGAAATAAGCTTAAATCTTGCTCATAAAAGGTAGGCGCATCATTTATTATCACTTTCAGAGCATTTACAATGACAAATACTGATATATGAATGAAATACAATTTTATTATGAAAAACCTGGTGTTTCTTCTTGATGGCGCCAGAGGATGAATGAAATCGTACGGCTGAATGAATGAAGGGTTCTCCAGTCTCTGAAAATGGATGCTGAGACTCTGAAAAACCTAGCCGCCCAAGTTCCCTCTGCCAGAGACTGAAGAAAAAGAGACGTATCCCTCTGAGAATGAATAGTACGGTCTGCTGGTACAACAATACGGATTGTACAGAAGCAACAAGAAAATAGTACGGCCTCAATAATAACTGTCAGATCTCTGTTAATAAACCCTCTGAGAAAATCGCCCCAACTGCCAGATGAATATTCTCTGCTAACTCTGAGTAAATAGATCAATGAATCCAATCTGTAACTCCTGAATGAAGTCACCAAGATGCAAGCTTAAACTGGTATTTCACAGTCTCAGTCTGCCTAATTCCTGAAGAGTTATCGTTCTCCAGAAACGCTTGTCTGCCAGAAACCCTAGGGTTTGCAAACTCCAATGCTCAGAGCAAAAAGACAAAAGTTGAATAGCATAATATGAATGGTTCGATTTTGTCTTTCTTGAAAATATATACTCCCTTGAGAAAATTCGACCCAAAGCTCTTTTAAAATAATCATTTAATAAAATGATTTAATTCGCCTTTAATACTTAGGAGAATATCATTTAATAATTGGCGTCTTATTTTAATGAATAATAAATATTCATTATGTCATAAATTAATACTTTATTATAAAGTATAATAAATACTTTATAATAGGCCAATTAATTAAATATTTTAATATTTTAATAAAGTGACTTTAATATAAAGTCAAAATATTAAATATTCATTAATCACCAAAATACTCCTTATTTCTCCGTTTGATCATCAAACTGAAGAATTGGGTCAACTCTGAGCTGAATAGTTGAACCAGGTGCCCTGCCAAAAATAGCAGCTTCCGCCTGACCTAACTTTCTAAAAATAGAAAGTTCCTAAAAATGCACTCTGGAAGATTCTGCGAAGGCCCAACCTGAAGCAACTGCAATACTGGAGCTACCAAACACTGAATAACTGCCCCAGATGATCCTCTGCACACTCCTGTCAGCCTACGAGGATCGAAATAATAGGCTAACCTCGTCACCAGCTGCACTGACTAGGATGGGGACATCACAGTAAACTAAGACTCTTTTTGGCAGATGATATATATAGACACTTTAACTTTTAATTTCTACCATAATTTGCTACATCGACCAAATTCCCTACCATTTTGATTGGTCAGTGCTTTATACTAACTCTTTTGATTACTCTTGATTACAGTACTTGCAACTTGATTACTGTTGATTACAATACTTGCAACTTTCATTATGGCTACGAATTATGGATGTATTGCTGCTGATTAGTGATTGACTGCATAAAACAAGAATTTACAAATATTGGCATGCTTTGCTGGTTGAGAGCCCTAGTCATGACATCTATAAATCCTCTTTTCATTGGATTTTTATAACTCATTGCATGGGAAAACTTGTTTTTGAAACATATTGAGAAAACAAGTTTACCAATAAATGGAAAAATACAACTCTACATCATAACCATCATAATTATCAATTCAAAATAAGAAAAGACCTATGCAAGTCCCACCAACAAAAAACAAGCTGGAATAAAAAAAATAGTAAGTGTAACCTCCATGTAAGGATACCAAAATTGTAATTAAAAACAGTTCAGAGAACCCATTAAGGCATCCAAGGAGTAGCAGGTTAGAGAAACAGGAAACAGATTTCAGTCCCCTTAAGAAGTTTCATGTTATTATGAACTGGAGCAACAACAGGTCCATGTTGGTGTTAGAAAGATCCCTCATGATCACCTACAGTTGAAAACATGTTAGGCTGTGGATCCTCAAGCTTCTCATGGATTATAATAACATTACCTATCATGTACTGGACTCTTTTTTCAATGGTGGCTTCCACATCCCTTGGGTATACTCCACCGTACCCAACTGTAGGAAGATATTTGTTGGCCAACTCTGAGTCTGTAGAACTTTACTCTGAAGTCCCAGTCATGCTTTCATTAGAAGAAATGTTGTGCACAGTCAACTAACAAGCCCTTGTCTCCTTTCTAAACTATGTACAGTCCCTCTAATGGTACTGTAAATTATAAACAAACTTAGAATCTTCTACCTGTTCTTGAGGATAACCAACTGAAGATTGAGGCACAACATTAGCTTGAACTGCATTACCCGAGCTAGAATTGTCCTTCTCAACTATAAGAAACCCACAACTACTCCCATCTGCCACTGGAGCAGAAATCCTAACTCTCCTATCACACCCTTGACTACCTCCCTCTAACACAAGAAAGTGAGTAGACTCACATTCCAATCAGGGACTTGATTAAACCTGGGAAGCTGTCCATAGCTATTCAAAGAGGTAGCATTATACTGTACAGTGTGTCCACTGAGAAATCTCCTAAACACTACTTTAGGCACACTTACAAATAAATCCAATGTAAATAAAGAATGGATGTCATGATTTCACTGCTGAAGCCAACAGTGGACCTAACCTTCCCTTAAAACAAATGAGAATTTCTTGCCTTCCATAGAAACCAAAGCAAAATTCCCATAAAGGAAAAATGCTTTAAATCTGGTGAATAACAGGTAACTTCAAAAAACACATCTAACTAAAGTATATCTTTATGACCGAACATGCCAACAATACTTCCAAACATTTTAGCAAATACACAATTGAAGAACACATGAACCACTAATTCAGCTTCTCAATAAATAAGGCAGGGGCCCGCAGGGTTCCTGTAGTTGGCTAATACCTTTTCAACTGCTAGTTTTTGGTACAACAATAACCATCTAAAGCAAAGACATTTTAGGCTCTAAAACGGAAGCCCATATTACTACAAAGTTATCAGCACATCTTCTTTAAGGATCATGTATTTTTCCATTTAGCATTCCATTTTTTTTTTCACCTCTAAAGAGCTAGCCATCTTATCACACAACTCCTTAGAAGAAATCTCAAATACTTTGTGAATTTATTAAATGTATCCCAAATTTGTGAATCAAAGTCTGAAGGCAAATCGAACAGGGTACTTTGATGCCTGAGCCAGAATTGGAAAATTCTTCTTTATGAGGAAGAAATTTTATACAATAATTGAAATTCAGACCAAGCAACGAGTTTTCCATCTATGATGATACCAGAGAATGATTGAGTTCCTTTAGTAAACTAATACCTAACAGAACATCTAGTAATGCAAGCAAAGGGCTTGTTGCATGGGGAAAACTTATTGAGAATGATTTCATTAATAGATGCTTGGATTACTAGGACTCTGTAAACCATAGTAGCAAAAATATTTCTCAGGAATAAATTGGTGAACTGAAAAAGATTTTTCAATTAATTGGGAAAAAACTGTGCTAGGATTAGAGAAAAAATGAGGCTAGTTTTAGGGTTAAGAAAAAATTCAGATAAAATTGCTGCAGAAATCAGAAAAAATGCCAAAAAATAAACAGAAAAACTGGTCAAACTTTGTGTTGACTGATTAAATCAAAAGATCACAATTTTTTACAAGATAAAATTGGCAAAGGGGCAAGTGGCGATTAATCAGGATAAATCAGTTAAGTCTGCTATATGCTGTAAACTGTAACATGCTTATGTTAGGAGATATAGACCTTTGTAAGTTGCCATATGTTGTACAATCCAATTCTTCAATTTCCTCTTCCTGATGATGGATTACTGAGTGTAAATCAAAACGTCGATGCAAAAACATACATAGTTGATTCTAGAAGCAATCTTTCGAATACAATATGGACTGTGAAAAACTTAATGCCATTTTTTTTTGTATTTTATGATTATAGAAAACTAAAAATAAATCCTAAAATATGTAACTAAACTCTACACTGATTATAATCAATAATAATAAATTTCAATTTTCAATTTAAAGCTTTGTTTACCAAAATAACAGTGAATAACAAGCAGATCCAATAATAGATGAAGCCAAATTTGTTAGAGAAACCTTCAAAATCTGATTGCTAAATAAAATAATTAGCAATAACAGCTAAATTCATCAACATTAAACCCTTCAACAACAATAATAAATCAATAATAACTCAGTTCAATTTGCAAATAATAGTAGTCCCATTTACAAATCACCATATAACCTATACGGTAGGCATAAACCTTTGTAACATGCCTCTTGACGATGTTATATGGTTTGCAACAGGAAGCACTGGTTGGAATTAGCTGATGAAAATCAAAACTGCTAATAGAGAGGTTGGCATAGCCCAAAAACAATATGGAAACTACCAAAAAATATTGAAATATAGGTCGCTGGAAGTGGATGAGGCTGAAATAAATGTTGACAATTAAGTTTAAACCTGTACGACAATGGCTAGAGCAATAATAAGTGAGCCAAATGTTACACCCCGATTGTATAGCTACTATTTGCATAGGGTAAATTGATTGTAATGAGAATCCTAAAGATGAATAAAACATGTTGTTCCTTGTTTTCAATATGTGTGTTCTTCCATTTAATGATTGTATCATTTAATGTTACTTCTATTTGATGTTATCCTTGATGAATGTTGCATGCAAAGTTATTGAGTAATGTTTATTCTAACTTTTGAGATGTATATATATACTGTTCTAAAATATTTTCTTAAATAGATTTTCCCATGACAGCTTGTAAATGATTTCCGTCCAGCATTCGCCTCACTACAGTTCACACTTCAATTTGAGGGTGACACCTCCATTTCTTCCTAAGCTTGGCATTGCAATCTTTAATAACTTCATATTCCCATGGAATGGCTGTAGATATAGAAAATCTCAATCAATACTTTACTCCACATTTAAACAATCCTCCAACTCTGACTGAGAATTAACAAACAGTTAATTCAATACAAAAACCAGGAAATACTTCAAACTCTGAAATCATCCACAATTCATAAGACTTGCTACCAACTGAAAAGCAGAAAAGTCTTTCACAGACTTCAGTAAAACTTCAAAACAAACATTTAAGCTCTGTGTGGATTCTGAATTGAATTCTACCTGCAAAATAGATTTGGGTTTCCGTCCTCGAGTTCTGAGAAACCAAGTTTCTTCCAAAATCCAGAAATAACCAAGCATGCCTGCAAACTGATCTCCAAAATTCTTTTATTCTTTGCCTTGTCTCTTGGCTTTCTGAGACTCTTCAAATTCTTTTCTTTTTTTTTAATAATTTTCATTTGTGACTTAATTTTCAGTTTGCATTTAAATAAGTCACTTAAATATAATATTATTTAATTAATAATATTTCCTTCTGGAATAACATTTAGAAGGAAATATTAAATAATTAAAATAATATTATATGTCTCCTTGTAATCAAAACGGGACATTACATAAGTTAAAAATTGGTTTGCCAAGTTTGTGTCAAGTTCAAGTCTTATAACTATTATTCAAATGATAAAAGGTACAAATAACAAAAAGGAATGCTTGTCTATGGATAGGTTTTGCATTGATTGTCTTCCATACAAATCTTTGTTATTTGGTCCTGACATATATTCTTGTGAGTGCAGATAACAATAAGAGGTGTAATTAGTAATGTGCTGTGTTTTTACAAGTGAATGGAAAATGATCTGTAAAACTGTAACACTTACCACACAAATCAACATACATATAGAATTAGATAGATACTCAAATAAGAACTTTTAGTTTATGCAATAGGCCATTTTTGATATATTGCTAGAAAAATGTAACATTAAGAAAAACAAAGTTTCCAAAAGAGCTTACTTTGTGAAGACTTGTAGTTGGCCTTTTTGTGCATCTGAGGGTACTTCAAGAAGTGGCTGTGAAGCTCAGACAAAACAAGAAAGTATTGAATTAAAGTGAGATCTAGGAAAATGTAACATAACCATTAGTAAAGATTTGAATAAATAGAAGTTGCATAAATTTTTTTTTTATCTTGATTATTTTAACATCATGAGTGGAACTTCATCTATCCAACATGGAGATTTTAGTGGAGAAATAATCCAAGTTGGAAAATGAAAGCTATTCTAAATGCAATTGAAAGTTAGGCCAACAGTTGAAAGTAATCAAATGTGTATACAAGACTTATTATTCAATTCATAGATCTAATCTAAATACACAATATGTTGTTGATAGTAGCTTTTAGTCTAATATAGTTTCCTTACATTTAGCAAAAAAAATTCTAAAGATAATTAATAAACAAGGTTAAACAAGAACATGCCAATAGTGGCATAGTGTGATGGTTAAATTGTGGTGTTCTTGTTCTTGCCATCAAGGTTCAAACTCCACTAGGGTGTTATTGTTGAATGCTTACATTGTGGATGAGGTCCCTAGTTTGTGACCTCACCGATTCATAGCTTCAGGTCAAAAGTGTTTACCCCTTTAAAAAAAAAAAGGTTAAACAAGAACATAAGACATCAAATGGCACGAATAAAAATTTAAGGAAGAGCTCATTGTCCAATTGTGGACAATTGCCCCATACAGGTCAAAACTAACTTAGACAAAACTGTCCTAAATATGCAAAAGTCATATCCTTGGCAAGACCAGGTAGGCTCATTATGATCATCCCAAGTGAACCTCAAAAAGTTTTAACTTTAAGAGGCTCAAATAAGCTCAACAATACTCCAATAGGTAGAATGAAAGCATCATGTACCTAAAACAAATAAAATCTTATAACACATGGAAGTGTCCCATCCCCAATGCTTAGCCCCTCCCCAAGTCCCCATTGTCCCTAGGATAGCAAGGTGATAAGGGACATCCCCTACTCATCCCCTCTCCATGCGAAAACCAACAACACATCTTTGGAATGGCATCCTTGGGGAAACTAGAAATGCATTCCTAGAATAGCATTCATAGGGGGCCTAATATGCTAGTGATAGTTAGGTGTCCCCTTGATAGGAAATCATGTTAGTGTTCACATGGCTTAGATTAATAATGTGTGTTGAATTAGAGTGAATAAGGTGAAGTGAGTTGTACTAACAACTCACATAGCTATTCTAGGTGTGAAAATAATTATTTGTTCAGGAGTGTTTGTTTCTTTTTTGAGTTGTTAAAACAACTCATCTATATAGAGGAGTGGCTATAGGAGCTATAACAATTCTCCTATAATATAGGAGACATAACTCCTATATATTTGTAATATCTTATTGAATGAGAAGTGTGGAATATAAGCAAAGTATTATTGCAATATTTTGAAATCTTTGACACCACTTGCTTGTCTTTACATTTAAAAAAAACACATTTTAAGAGAGGTATCAAGAGCCCACAAGCCCTTCCACATCCCTTATGAAACCCTAATTAACTCTCCACTTAGAAACATTGCCCACAAACACTTGTCTTGCCACAATCATCTTTGACTTTTGCACTTGTTGATGAGCACACGCTTATACAAAGGGGGGGGGAGTGAATTAGTATAACAACAATCTTTTACTTTTCACGACTTAATCAACCACAACAGTAGTACTTTAAAACTTATCTTTTACTTTTCACGACTTAATCAACTACAATAGTAGTACTTTAAAACTTAATCATCCACAACAATAATGCACATGCAAGATCTAGCAATTAAGAACACAGGAAGAACACACGATTCACGTGGAATCCCTTGCAGCAGAAAACAACGGAAAAATATTGCTTATAGACATAGATCTTCTTCATAGGATCCAACCTACTTCTCTTATAAACTTCTTTTGTAGGCACCAACTGTAATGTCCCCAAAATTTGTGATGAAGTGACTTAATTAATTTAACTGATTAAGTTGTCCAAAAATTAATAATATTTCAAAAGGATGACTTAATTGATTATTTTAATTAAAATAAAAGAAGAAATTATAAAGTCACTTAAATAATATTATAAAAGTGACTTAAGTGAAAATAAAATATTATAATGTCACTTTTGGAAATATTATAATATTCTAGAAGTTTCTTGGAGGATCTTTCTAGAAGATCAAAAGAATTCTTTATAAGGAGTTGTGAGCTAGCCTTTTAAGCATGTCTTGGATTACACTTCTCTTTCCAGTTTGGAGAGAGCTTGAAGGCTTTTTCAGGAAAGGTTTGAAGACTCTAGGATACCAGGTTCAATTGTGAAAGATCAACCCTAGTTAGAGATTAATGAGGAATCCATCCAAGGTTTCTACAAGAGCTTCATTGCAAGAGTTTGAATTAGTGCAATAGTTGATGTATTATTGCACTTCTGAATAAGGAGTTTAATTTAATGCAATAGCTGGTTTATTATTGCATTCAATTGACGGTTTTGCATAGTTGCAACAGCTGATTTATTGTTGCAATTATTATTCCACTTGAGGAAGAAGTTTGTGGGTTTTTTCTACTAAACCATAAGAGCCATTTTGCTGGTTTGATTGAGGGTTTCTATTAGATCATATTGATAAACATTTTCATCAAATTTCCTATAGGAGCTACTATTGCAAATTTAATGGTGTTTGACCAAATTTGGAGAAGCACAAAGGAGTTCGATTTTTCTTGAAGGAAGCTTTGAGTATTTTGGAGGTTCATTCTCAGCATTTGGCACATCGATTTCATCATTGAAAGCTGAACACATTGGCTGGAAAAAATCGTGGATTACCTATTCTAGACGCACCAATCTCTAGTCTTGAGTTGCAACATTTAAGTTGATTGAGGAGGTCTAGATAAACTCGAGTTCTTGAGGAAGGCGATTTTGCTTAGAAGAAGATGTCAATACCAGCCAGGGCGAATTGATGATCGAGGACGGAGTGCAAATAATTCCTAGGTGCAGCTGCAAGTAAGAGTTTCTTGGTCGGCATTTATCCAGGTTGGAGCGATTGACATTTTGAATGTAATTGAGTAAATATAATGTTGTCACTAAGTTGTCATGTTAGCTGCATTTACATTTCAGTCATTATAAAGTCGTGAGATTAGAAATTATCTTGCATTTCATATTCATTTTCAGTCATTAGAATACTTAGTCTTTGTGCATACTTTATCATTATATGAGAAAATCCAAAAGAAAGTTCATTCACTAGCTGAAAGGAGATTGCACAACAACTGTTTGACAAAATTCCAAACCATTAAAAACTGAAAATTTAGAACAGAATTGGCAAGGGTCTTTACACCAACCCATTGGAGACACCAATCCTCACTTATAGAATTTGTAGGCACCAACCCACTGGAGACATCAATCCCCACAACTGAGCACCAACTCAACAAGAGACACAAATCTCTTGTAATATCCCTTTCTCAGTGATCACTCCGAATGGACGCATTATGATAAAGGTTTTAACTTTAATGCATTATTTATTAATTTAAATGACTATGATAAAAGTGATATAAGGGTTTTTTTTTAAAGATTATTGTATATCATAAAGTTGGCACCAACTTAAAGGAGTTATAAGGTGGGAAAATAAATAAAATAAAATAAAATTTAAACGCTAACTTGAGCATGGGAAATTGGAGGGAGATATAAAAGCCATTTTGTGAGCTCTTTTGCACATTCATGTTTTGGAGATAATTGGAGAAAGTGTTGCTGGTTGGACTGAAAAGTATTGACTTCTTGAGGAAGAAAACCCTCATGAGGAACAGTAGCTACAGGAGTGAAAGATCTCCCAAGGCTGCTTGTTGATAGCTCCATTCAGGAGTTATGCATTGCACAATAACCATTACATGAAAAGCTTCAAATTTAGGGTTTGAAGGAGTTATTGGAAACTTGCAAAAACGTTGATCATCTTTCTAGAGTAAAAGGATTTACAAAGGTTCATGAAGAATTATCAGAGCTGATTGCGTGTATGAGTTGCTAGGAAATATTTTGATGCCATCATTCATTTCAGACTTTGAGCTTGTTGTTGGGGACGTGAGTATTGTTGCACCCTAGGCATGAGGGTTAGTAACAATCTGTTGAGGAACTTGTGTATTGAAATCTATTGGTCGTCTATTGTAGGCTTGGTATTGAAGAGTCAATACTAGTAATTTATGTGCCTATTAGAGCCACCATCCTAGTTATATCATTTGTAGACTTTAAGGAGGATGTTTGAAGGAACCACAGCCTGAGTAATATTGTTTCCTTGTGTGTGTGTTGGTTGTCACACAAGGGAAATAGGTTCATACAACTAGCATGGAGTTTGGGACTCAGACATAGAAGCCACCCTTCCATTCTTGCCACCGAATTCCTCCTAGAACAAACAGGGCTCATTACCTACAGCCGAATCATTGAAATTTTTTCACAAACTATCTGTTGGAGTATAAGGGAGCTGCATGGGACTTCATAGTGATAGCTGTTATTTGCAAATATATAAAGTTGTGCATTGTCATATTCTGTTTAGAATTATGAATTAATAAAGATTGCTTGTAATGTGTTATTTCAATATGGCCTGTTGAGGATTGTATTTGGTAATCATCTAAATTTCAATATTTGAGCATTATATGAAGGATTCCTCTGCTATATACCATTGCTTCTATAATTATTTGAAAATTGGTACCAAACTATGTGCACATCATATGTTTGACGATATGCCTACATTGTCAAACTGAGCCAAATTGCAAAAGATTTGTTCCAATTGGGGTGGGACATTACAAAATGGGAATGGATGAATTTGTGAAGTTTTACCTTGAAGGCTTGATGAATGCTTCAAATGATTGATTCATGAAGGCGATTAAGTCTTCCTCTTGCTCTTGCTCAATGTAATTACAAAGTGTTGATGATTATTTGGATAGAGGGTCAACATTTCTATTTGTAGTTTTTTCAAGGGTGTGGAATGTGGATGAGTCCCATTGACACTCTAGGATAGGGTTAGGTGTTTAGATTTCTTTAATAACTATACTTCATTGCTGTCCAAGTTGTGGGGATTTCTTTGCATTCTTGAGATGGACAAGGGACTCCTACGAGTCCCTAGGCCATCATGGGGACATTGGAGCATTCCCCAATGTCCCTAATAGAGGGGAAGGTCCCGAAGGCATCCCTGCTTCCATAGTGACATCTTGGGAACAACCCTATCTATTGATGGTGAGGAGGGCAGGAGGAGAGTGCTAGGTGGGTGTTTCATCTCGATCCCCAAAATGTCCCCATACCAGAAACTTGTCATTTTTTGGGGGGGCACATCCTAATGGAATTATGCTTCAAACCATTGTTTCCAAGTTGCATAAATATTGTCCAAATGCCTCTAAGGTCTTTTCAACCACACATATTGTCCATCCTTGTAAACTTAGACCATGATCAACCTATTTTTACATTCCCATCAAACATACTGAAATATGCCCCCTAATTTTTTCTTTATTTTTCAATATCAATTACAATGCAACACGCACTCGTTAAGGTTAGCTCCAAAACCAAAACAATGCGGAATAGTAACTCTAACCAAGAATGCGCCCTAAAACCACTGAAGAAAGAGGGGCGGGCATATGGTTAGAGGATCCCTAAGATCTAAATAACTCAATACTGAAATTGATTACAACTAGAAAGTAAAAGATATATCTCAACGCCAAGAATGTGCACACAAGATCCTTTTGAAGGAAAGGTGCTAACATATGGCGGAGTGCTTATTACAAAACTGAAAGAACTTAGGCAGAACTAGCCATAAAGATTTCCGCTCAACCACTTAAATAGTGGGGGGAAAACTACAAACAATTCAACTAATTCATCCGTTGCGGCGGGCATCCACTCTTGAGTGGGGATTCTCCACTTTTTCAGTGGGTACAATGAGAGTTACAAAGTTAATTCTCCACACTGGCGGTAAACCATCTAGGGGTAATTAATGTTTTGCATAAGAATCACAAAGTAAATGCAATAATATTATTGACTGGATTAGTATGACTAATTCACAGCCTTACAATGCAAATTATCTGCAATTTACAAAGTGTTACAATTGAAAATAAGCTAATGATAGAAGGGTTGATACAGTACTATTGTAACCAACTTACAATGAGCCTCTTACAATGAATTTTTTAATAGAAATCTGCTCCAAACTTCTGCAATGTTTTTCCACTTTATCACCAAATACAAACGTGAGAAAGAACTTCAAAGAAATATTGCACAAAGCTAGAATAACCAGGTCTGATAAAGATAACCAGCAAATTGAATGATCAGACCAACAAGTAACTTCACTAAATTGTTCAAATCTTCAACCACAAAGCTCCTAATTCCTCCAAATTGAATGTGCATTTAACTAGGAGCCAAGACACCCAAAAAATAGTGCAAAACAAGGGCAAAGCTAAGTCTGACATAAAACACCAGCAAACTGAAATATAAACCAGTTACTAAACAACTCACCAAAAAGCTTGTTCCTTATTCAAACTCCATCAATTCTCAAAGTGTCTTCAAAAACTTCAATCCCAAGCTAGGCGACTAGCTTCTAATCAAATTTTAACCAATAAACAATCACTACACAAAGCTCGAACCCCCAAGACTCATCTTATGAAATGGTACGGCCAAGAAGATGTACGGCCCTCTCTTTAAAATTCAAGACTTCATTAAAAATTCTGCCACTTTGTAGATAGGATCGCCCATGCCATAGAAAACAATAGCTTCAATACCCATAAGCAAATAAAATTTACCCAAGGAGCTGCAATCAAAAATGTCTTTCAGCCATGACTGAACCAGCAAGCTCCAAACTGAAAATAACATCAAAATTCTCCAACAAATAAGCTCAATATGTACTTCTGAATGAAGCACACTCTCATTTATCCATCTAGGGAACCATATTTTCAGGTCCAAGAATGGAGTAAAATTGCTAAGCTTCCCCTTGTTGATGTGTTTTTCGTGACCGCACCAACGCAGAATAAAGTCGCCAACGACTTCCCTATTCTCTCTTGATCAAAGTATTCCGCACGCTAAGATTGCAAGAAAGTTCGTGCGTTCAACTCCAAGGTTCCTTTAGTGCGAATAGGCTCAGTTGGCTCGATGTGATTTGCTGGTATTTCAAGGGGACTTACGGAATTGTTCGGCAGCGGAGAAAGGAATTCAAATGCTCGAAAGATTCGTCTATGAAGCGCGGGTTTCCTATTTTAACCAGAAAATACTGAATTGAAATGGGGGAAGGTTGAGAGAGTCTAAATCTATTCTAAGGCGTGGGATATGGAGCTCAACTTCAGCAAACTTCAACCGGACTTCGCTTTGCCTCGCATCGGACAGCTTCCACGGAGTCGGTGCAATCTTCAAGGGAGATGACTAAAGATGTTCAAACCACCACTTGACATGAAGATACCATCACAACGACGCATACCACCATTCAAACAGTGATTGAAGTTAGGCCCAAACGTTTCACTTGACCACACAAGGCGCATTCACCATCAGCAAATACACTAGTGGTATGGATAGACGAAGTTGCTTAAATCAAACACCACATTCCACAGCTAACATCTACTTGCATGGAATGAAAATTATACTACTTAGAACTATGCTACCATTTGAATCCGAAGGACGAAGAAACCTTGCTAGCTACTCACAACAAAGACGAAATTCACCATCAATGAAAAACTCTTTTATTGAGAGAGTGTTCACAACAATTTCTTACAAAGTTTTCAAGGGAAAACTTTCCCTCTTCTTCAAACTACACTATCAATCTATACTAAGCTACTTCTAAGTTGTCCCTCTACTCTATGTCTATTCTAATCTTCTCTACTATCTACTGAGTTACAAATGAGGGGGACTCCCCCTTTATATAGCTAGCCAAGTCCCAAAAGACGGCTAGGGTTACAATCAATAGAGTGGCTAGAATCGTGCCACCTCAGCCCTAACCCTAAGAACCGCCAGAATTGGGAGTGGTACATTAAATGAATCAAAGATTCCCACTCACTCCCAAAAATAGCAAAGGCAATAAATGCCCACAATCAGTCTTCTAGAAGATTCCGCTTGTAGACGCGTTCACACTGTCCTTGATCTTCTTTCTTGACGTTGCTCTTCAACTTCTTTGTCACTTGAGCTAACACTTAGCCAATTTCTTGCAACTGTTTCTTCCTTCATGTGAAACTCAAAACTTTATCTTCTTCTGAAGGTTGTAATATCATCGTGCTTCACCACTTCAAGTCATCGCCGCTTGGTCTCGACGTTCCTCCTGCAAAAACAAGCAAGGAGAAGAGTATTAGAACACTTCATAATATAAACTCATCCTACTTACCTGAATTTCACGCTTTGATCTTCAAGGGCTCATCGTTTTCACTAGCCAACTTTGCATTCAATCCTTCATACCTTAGCCAAATTTTCAACCCATCTTCCTCAAGGGTGTATCATCTTTTAAAAGTATTAGCTTCAACTGCATCTTCTTCACTTTTTCGGCTGACATTTCATCCAACTCTGGCTCGAGCAAAATGTTTTCATCAGGAACTCGATCAAAAATCATCTAGACGATCATTTTCAGGTTCATCTGCCAAGGTGAATTTTTATCTTGAAAACACATTTTATTCCTTGCCTTAGAAAATTTTCAAATTTCCCTTAGGAAAATTCATCAACCTGGTGCCCATTTAAAATCTTCATCCCAGAATCCTCGACAAGCTGTGGAAGACCTTAAAATCCATTCCTCATCGATACCTTCTCGATACCCAAAGAAAATTTCTTTTAGAACGGTCGAACCCATGGGTACCTGAGGGTTCATTTAATTTTCTGAATTTTGAACCTTGGAAAAATAATTTTCAACAATTTATTTCTTTTCATCTCTCTCGAGAATTTTGTTGTGTTATCATGGAATCTAGCAGCGCCATTCACGGATAACCCCCCTACTTAAACTTGTCCGCTTCCTAGGATTCAGTTCAAGCACGCCTAACGAGGTGATTTTCAAGCCACCTCGAAATGCGTTCCCAAGTCTCGAATAGCCAATTCGAGCATTCCCCCTTGTTCGCCTCGCAAGACCTTCGAACGAGCTCCTTCAGTCTCACCACCAGACTTAGCTGTGAAAATGCAGTAAGAACGAAAAGGCTCCCTCCCTGAAGCCAAAATTGGCTAAGTTCTGGAAAATGCAAGGGCGCTAAAATTTAGCTCGTGATGAAGTGATCAAAATGTAATAGCTCTAAATTTTAGCGCCATTACACTTTTTCCTGACACTTAAACTTTTTCTGGCCCTGGCGCGTTTCTTCATCTTTTTCGCGTTCTTCGTCAATCGTGCCACTTTTCGTGCCTAAATTTATTGCTCGACTTGAGTTAGGTTTTTGATTTTCCTTTTCACTTAAAAGTGTCTTTGTTCGCCATTTTCATTGTTTATGGTCTTTGTTCTTCTTTTCTTCTTGTTGGGCGAGTTTCTTCTCAAGCTGCAATCACGTGTTTTGGAAATTCAAAGTTCTTCTCTAGCATTTTTCGCGTTTCATCTTTGTAAGTTGTTACCCTTGCTTTCTCTTTATTCTCCAATTTCAATTGCAACTCTATGCAGACAAACACTTTGCAAACCTCGAGCGCCGTTTTCATTCACCATTACATCCATTTTCCAAAACCATGTTTCAGATGCAGAGGCGCTGAAAAAGTGCGCCCTTGCATTTTGAGATATTTTGCTAACACTGAGATGCAGGAGCGCTATTTTTTAGCGCCCCTACATCAAAGTCTGGATTCCCAAAAATGCAGAAGCGCTAAATTTTAGCGCCCTGGCATGCTGAATATGTAAAAATTTTCCTAACACTGAAAGATGTAAGGGCGCCAAAATTTAGCGCCCTTGAATCAAAAGTGAAATTTCCAGAATGTAAGGGCGCTGAATTTTGGCGCCCTTACACTTTTTCCAATTTTCTATAATCTTTTCCAGTTGAACTTCAAACTTGCTTGATTTACTCCTGAACTTCTTTCCCTCCATTTTGTGCATCATTTTGCGTGCCTTGTCATCTGCTCCACGCTTTCCCATCATTGTTGCTCGCTTCACGCTTCCCAATGCTACTTTTTTCTGCTAACGCTTGTTGATTCACCATCCTTGCAGTTCCTCTCTAGATCTCGTCAAGTGATTCCGAAGGTGATGTCCTTTGATCGTGGTTCTTCCAAATAAAAAGTTCATGTAGGAGACCAGGAAGAAGTATGAAGACTCCGCGCCCAATGCAAAAAGACGTGAAGCAGCCTCCTATTCTCCAGTGTTAGACATTTCCGGTGCATCCCATTATGCATCTTGTAAATATTTCTCGACATTTTCGAATGTCATTTTGTAAATTGTAATTACACCAAGTCCAAAGATGTAATATTTTCAAAACAAATTACACTTTGACTTTGGTCAAAGTTAGGTGAGATTCTCCAAAAAATCGCTCACCTAACTTTCCTTGATTTTCTCAATCTCTTTCCTTCTTTTGCTCATCCCTCTTTCTATATATTGTGAGGGATTTTCATTGTAACATATCTTTTAGCCTTTTGCAACCGAAGTGCTGCCCTTTTGTAAGCAAACTTGTGAAACTTTGCGCTCATATTTTGTGAATGAGATTCAATCAATAAAGGAAAGGATTGCAAGCCAAACTTTGTGTTGGATTCGATACTTTTGTAAGTTGATTCGATTTGGTAGTGATTAGTTCGAGGAATCTGAAAGACTCTAAGTGGTTGATGTAAACTTTGTGTTACATTTATTATTTAGATTGCATTGTTATTTTGTTTATCATTGGTTGAGTGATCTATAAGACTTTGCGCTTATAATCATTCATGCTCATGCATGTTCTTGTTGGATAATCTATGAGACTTTGTGCTTATAATTATTCATTCTCTTGGATACTTTGTCGAAAGATCTACAAGACTTTGTGCTTGTAATCGTTCGTGCTCGTTGACATTTTGGTTGGATGATCTACAAGACTTTGTGCTTGTAATCGTTCATGCTGTTCAAAGAATTGTTGCGTCTAAGAAGACTTTGTGCTTCTAACGTAGCAAACGGTACGTTTATGCAGATCCGACATTGATAAAGCTACGGAACGACTTTGTGCCTTCGTGAGCTTTCCCATTTTATTTTCTTTTGTTTGTTGTTGATTACTTCTGGTATCTCTACGCTTCACTTTGACGAGATAGAGATATTGGCATTACTGCTGGTTGTTAGTTTTTAGTTATCAAGAATTCGGAACTTCCAACACGTGAAACATTGTAAACATCTTCTCTGAAAAAAGAGAGAAGGATGAATGTAACACACCCCCCCCACTTCCGTGACTTTCGTGTACATTGTGTAATTACTTTTGTGATTTACTATTGTTTCTCTTAGCAGTAAGAAGGGCGCCTCCCCTTTCCGAGAGGAGAGATTCACATCTCACATAGCTGTGGCTGAAGTCCAAGTTGTGTAATCTGTCGAAAGTTGATTACATAATTTTCACCCAACATGTTGCTCTAACTTGAAATTTTTTTACTCATCCTGCAATGTTGGCACCTTCTGACTTCATCACTGGCAACTTCACTCGGACTTTAGGAAAAATTTCACCACCTTGGGTCTAGGCGTATTTTCCAAGGAAGAAAATATTTGCCTTAGAAAAATTTGAATCACTTAGCATTTTTGAAAAAAAAATTTTGCCTTAGAAATTTTTTTACTCAACTTCGATCATCTTGCCTGTGATGAGAAAATACATCAACTTCTCTTAGAAAATCTTCCTCGAACGCCCAACATGTATAACTCTCAATGCTTAACATGTCTTATTTTTTTTTTTTTTAGCTTCAACGCCTTAGGAAAATTTTATCATTTTGCACCTTACACACTTGGCCGCATATCTTATGTAGAGGGGTAACTTCACATCCACGCCTAGCATTTTCCTTTTTTTTATTCACCACTTAGCAATATTTTCTCCCATCGATTTTATTTCACCATCTTCACACCTTGCATGGCGCACATCACACTTGAAGGTGAATATTTTTCAAACGCCTAGCATCAACTTTATACCTTGGGCGTATTTGAGCTAGAGGAAAGGATGGGCGCATATGACAGGAGGAGAGGAATAAAGCCTTTCAATGTGACTCTTGAGCTTCATTGTTTTGTCTTCACATGGCCCCACTTGGGCGCATATAGCATGTAGAGGAGAATAACACATTTCCAACGGCCAGCCTTGACTTGTTGACTTCTAAACATGGGCGCAAATAGCATGGTGAGGTGGATGAGATTCTAACGCCCTTGACTTCTTCTTTAAATCTTTGACCCTCTCCTTGCATGGGCGCAAATGACACATAGAGGAGGATATTTATACTTAGAAATTTTCTTTGAAGTCATCCACCTTGGGCGTGCATTTAGCTATGTGTGGTGCATAAAACTCTTTGACTCCTTTGACTTGCTTGTTGGGCGCATTTGCTAGGTGATGGAGGATGAAAACTTACCACGCCTTGACCACCTTTGACTTATTCTTAAACTTGGCGCATTTCAAAGGGGGTGGAGGATATCCTCATGACTTAGAAGATTTTAGAGCACCTTCCTAAGGGCGCATTTTGCCATGGCTGAAGGATGAAACAATGCCTTAGAATATTTTCACCAACTTATTTCATCTTGGGCACATTTGGCATGGGGAGGTGGATGAAATTTCAACTTAGAATATTTTGCAACATGAGACCTTGAGTTGGGCACATTTTGCCATAGGAGCAGGATGAAGTTCCAGACTTAGGAAAATTTTCCCTCGTTTTCGCCAGCTTTTCATGCCCTGCTATTTATAGTAAGCCCTCCAATTCTTACATCTCTGAAGCTCAGAACGATTTGAAATTTTAAACACTGCATCCTCACAACCTTGTTACCCTGTTGTCACTGCTATTTTTAGTTAGCCTGCTATTTTTAGCCCATTTCTGAAGATGATTTACTATAAATAGCAAATGCTTGCTTCTGATAGCTCCATTGCTCTGATCGACTTGAAATTTGAATGAGGCGCTCCCCACCACGTGACCTTACTGTCAACATCAACGCATGCAGCCGACTTGCTATTTTTAGTCAGTTTCCAAATTGACTTACTATAAATAGTAAGTGCTCCATTTGACTTGAAATTTCACCAGCAGATAGCCTTAAGAATGCTGATCGCGGTGGTTTACACCGGTTTTCGAAAATTCTTCCTTTTTACGCCTCTTTTTGGGTCCCGAAGCTGGAAACCCTAATTCGCTCTGCATGTATATCAAATGATCTCTGTTTCTCTTCGTTTCTGTGGCACTGCGATCAACTCGTGATTCTAAACTGCTGGGAAGCGGCTGCCGGGACACACCTGCTAAAAATAGCAAGTTCCTTACTGAGCGAGTATCTTCGTTTGCATGTCACACCATCGCAAAGCTCTCGAAAAACCCATCAGGAATCATCGGACATGCAAAAGAAACCCTGACATGCAAACCCTAAAAATAGCCTCCGAAGGCTGAATTCTGAAAGTTGTCGTCTCGTTTTGCATGTTATACCGTTGCGAAGGTCTCGAAAAACCCAGAAGGAATATGCCAACATGCGTTGAAAAATTCTTCGTTTAAGCCCTGAAATCTGCCCCGGAAGCTGGACTGCTAAAAATAGAAAGTAGTCTATTTTCGCTCAAATTTTGCACGTGAATAGCCTGATGTACTTTGAATACAATGTGACTGTCGGAATCTCAAAAATGCTGACGAATTGCCTGCAATTTCACACTTACTAAAAATAGTAAGTACCTCAGAATCTGATGAAATTTTAGTGAAAGCCTGCTAGAAGCACACTGACAATAGTGTTAGTCTTTATTTTCAATTTATTCACCTTGCTTGACCTCAAATTGACCAAAGAAACGCAAACCCTAATTTCAGACTTGGCCAAATTTCATGTTAAAGCTCAGTGACAGAGAAATCCCGGAAAGCAGATCATAGAAAAGAGACAGACGGAGAGAGAGAGATAACAACAAAACGACCGAAGAGCAAAGCCAAAATTAGGGGGGTCCCCATTTGCAATGGGGCGATGTGTGAAAAAGGTCACAACACCCCTTAGCCGGGTTCTGAATTCAATCCAGCAACATTTTGATATTATTTTTCAAAGATGATCAGCTCTTCAAACAGCAGAAATATATAAGTTTCAATTGGCAAATGAAACACTTCAAATTCCAAGAAGTCGAATCACTTCAACTTCCAAGAGGGACGCCACCTTTAAGCATTTACTTTTTGAAATAATAAAACATTATTCAACTTCCCTTTTAGGCGTCCATTTCCATATTGCAACAATAAAGCATTTATTTAAATCATCAAATGTTCAACATGACCCCTTAATGACCCCTGTTTAAAACAACATGAAGTTATTAAGTCTAGGCATGGGGTACAACTGAAAAACATGAAATTGACTAAGTATAAAACTCAGTCCATGGAGATAACCAAAACCAATGCCAATACTGAAACTGATGGATAGCAAGATGACTTGAGCTGAACTGCTGATGATGCCACTGCGAAAATTAGACTTACTAAAAATAGCCAACTGCTATAAATAGTAAGTTCACATCAAAACCAACAGAAAACTGAACTGAGTTGGAAGCAAGACTTATTGAAAGTGGAAACCCTAAATTTGCACATCTGAGTAGCTTATGGATTCCCGGAAATAGGCTAAAACCACATGAAGAGCGTAGGGCTAAAATGGGGACATTACACATACACTACAAATCTGTCCAAACCTAGACATTTCATTTTATAGGTAGCAATCTCTAGGCTTTCAAAGTTGCATAAAGGTGTTTCAATTTACTTTTTCCTTGTTTCTTAACCATCTCTATCAGTGTTGACTGTCCAAAACCTGTTGCAACCCCATTCCATTGGAACCCATTCAAAAGCTAGTAAACTTTGGTTAATATATATTGTTGAGAGCTTTCATATATTGCATCTATCAATTTAGAGGAATTTAAATCATATTTCCAGTCTTGAAAACATAGTATCATTTTTAGTGGTTGTCATAAAACTTGCATTAAAAAAAACCTCAAAAAGAAAAGTTATCAAAAGGTAAGGAATTTGAAATACTAGAAATCATTGAATTGTTCACAATATACAAACCTGAAAACTTTGGCAAGAAATGTTGTTCCATGGCTTGTCCAAGACTTTTTTTCCTTCTATGTACACTCCCTTTCCACGACCCTGAATAAAGTAAATTCACTCTCAAATGAGACCAGATCAGAAATGAAAGCATTTCATGCATGACTCGGGCTATGATTTCTATCTTATGTTTCTTATTTTAGACTGGAAAATTAGTTCATGGAAAAGAAAAAAGGATCATAGCAATTAATATCAGAATCTTTCAAAACTCATAAATATATAAACAAATGTAGATGGTTGTCCAAATATAAAAAAAATGACAGCTAGGGATTCTCGGATTTAATGTGCAAGTGATAACAATACAATGCTAAAAATTTCTGGACCCATATATGATAAAAACTAATTGAATCAACTGAGTTTAGAATTTGGCAACTTTTTTAATCCTACTGAGTGAGTTCTAATCATCAAAACAGGCAAAATTCAAATGCTGATCACTAATATTCCTTCATGAAAGATAAAACTTTTAATTAAAATTTTGTCCCCAACTGTAATTATGATTCTAAAAATCTTCTACACATTATCAACAAAGTACATTCAATTTTCCTTCGATGGCAAGGTAGCACCCATGTGCAAAGTGTCAATCTTAAAATACAAATAACTAATGAATGCAATCGCAAAAACAAAAGGAATGACAATAAACACACAAGTTTCCAGATATATGTTTCAAAAATGTCTATATATTTTCATACTTTTTATAGAAACTATAGAGATTGATTTTCCCTCATCAATAGAAATTGTGACATATGTATGGTATGAATTTATTGATTTAAAAGAAAAACCTTTATGTGTTCAAATGAAATTAAGTTTATATGCATAATTAGTTAGAATTGAAATTTGAAAATTGCCTAGATAAAGATTTAGGTACATTATTGTAACTTGTTTGTGAACAGCTATGTTACCCCAAGTTTTCGAGACAAGGACAGCAGGGGACAAGCGGATGAGTTTTGGTGACGGCTTTTTTTTGGGGCCATTTTTTGAGGTATAAGGGACGGCAAATGGGACAACTATATAAAGCTAGGGAAATTTTCAAATATTTATAATGATAGCATTGATAAAGCATTCATCATATACATTATAGATACTTAATACATAACATTTGTGTTGAATTGAGAGTTAACATGAGAGTCGATAGATTAGCAAATGTAAAAACTTAATTGCTTTCATAATTCATTGTCAATATGCATGTGATTTTAAAAAATAGTATGCAAGTTAAAAAAAAATGCTCAAATGTTGCAAGTCAAATACAATATAAAAATACAAAAACAAAGAAAATTTCATTTTATTTCCTCCTCATTTAGGGAAAGTTGGGGTGTGGGGGTGTTGGCATGTGAAGTCAATTTTCTTTATCCAACATCAATAAAATAGTTGGTGACGAGAACCATGGTAATGAATCGTATGCACTCGGGGATGGCCCAAGGATGTCCCCTAGGCAGCCCCCTATCCTCGAAACGTTTCGAAAATGGGATGCCCCAAAAAATGCTAGGGACGTGTCCCCAAGTTTCCTTGGTGAATATCAATCATATTTTTAATAGCATCCAAAAATTAGAATATGTCCCCAAACAACAACAAATATATATTATTTGTTTTATTTTATTCTTTATAGATTTTTTGGGGAGAAGAATAATAAGCATGCTATACAATACTGATGTAGTCAAAGATACTGATAGTATCTAGAATATGCCAAAGGATTCCTGGTAAATTAATGATCATCTAAAATGTACTCTGTCTGTAAGGCTGTAGGCACAAGAAAACCATGTCTTTGTAATGACCCTGCTCAAATCTGATTGAAAACTTCTGAAATTTGGAATTGGAAATTTCATCAAACACTTTGCATACAAGGGTCATATGATTGATATAACATTTTAGTTTGCTATAATGACACTTTTCTTCACTTAGCATCAATAAGGATGCTAGCAAATGACTCTAAATTGTCTAAATAATGACCTAACATGAATGTGCAACTTATTTTGGCAATATTCAATGCATATATGTGACTGAAACTACTTGCAATATGCAGCTACAGCAACTAGTAATTATGACAAACACTTTGGATACAACCTAAGATGGCATTTATGCACTTACAACCAAGTGGCATTAATACAAACACTTGGTATGCAAAATTATAACATTATTTATGCCAAAAAGAGAACCTACAGCCAATTGACATTTTGTCAAACAATTGGCATGCATACTATTAAGCCGAATACAAATGATATTACAACGCTCAATGACAACAATATGTAACCAGCAAATCTGTATCCCCTTATTGCAATTTAATTATCCAATACAATGCTCATACAAATTGGCCAAGACTCTTGGCATTTACATTAATTTCAAAATATGATAATGCTGGTATAATGCACACCTACAGCTGCGAATATAACTATGCTAAATGCAATGCTAGAAGATGATAGAAATGTGAAGAACCTGGCCTCAAGAAGTGCCTTGGATGAAAGATGAAGTAGCAATCAACAAGTTCAAATGATATTCTCCAAGCCCAAATTGAATTGCTCAAGTAGCCGCCCCTGTTCTTTCTTGGCAATGTTTTAGAAAAATAAATACAGCCTCTAATCTCCTCAAATTTGTCCTTGAAATGATTGTCGCGGCGATAGCAATTGAATGCAACAATACCCAGAACCAAAGGACACCTCTAAGTGAAGATATGAACAAAATTATGTTTCCAATGATGCCCCAGCAGCAATATATCAGACTTCTAAATAAATTGTAGATGCTGCAAATTACCTTCAAAATGCATGAAACATCATCTCCATTCACTATAGAATCTAGTGATGCAACCTTCTTGGAGAATCAATGCCAAATGAAGAAGATATAAGCAAAATCGTGGCTTCAACTAGCTGGTATGATGGACTGTAAATTTATATCAGAATTCTGGAAATGACTGAATGAATGCAAATCGACCTCCTCAATGCAAATTCGTTGAACACTATGAACTCCAAAATGTCTCCAAAGCAAACACCAATCGATATCATACAAAATTTGGCCAAAGGCCACAAAGTTTTAACCAATGAAGCACAAATGAAAGTTTGAAGTAACTTTCTCCCAGCTGCAATAATTCAAGTGATATTTCACACCCTCAAAATTGCTCACCAATTGAGAGTTTTCGTTCTCAATGGCCAAAGACAATTGCAGAAACCCTAGGCTCCACAACTATCAAACATCAAACATCAACAACAACAAATCTAGATGATAGGAAATGAGCCCTCAATGCCTATTTTTTTTTTTTCCTCAATAGGTCGGCGTCCTTCTAGAACTTTCCCAAGTCACCTTCTAGAAGGAATATTATTTTATTTTATTTTATTATTTTATTATTTTGCACTTTATAATAAAATAATTATTCATAACATAAAGTGCAAACATAACATTACTTTATAACATGAGGTTTCTAAAAATAGAAACATATCAAGAAATCATTAGAACACCTCCATATGTAGACTGAATCATGAAACAAGCCAACCAATCAACTGGGTATCTGCCAAATGACCCTCTTATCAAGCTCCATTAGCCTACGAGGATTAGGAATAGGCTAATTCCTCTAAACTCCATCGCTCATGTAAAAAGGGGACATTACAGTCTCCAACCTCAAAGGTCCTCTCAACTCGATGTCGATTTGCATACATCTTCTACTGATTCTATGCATGCTGAATATTATCCTTAAGTGCCTTAAGGATATCCTAACTGTCCCGTAACCAATCCTGAGCTCTAGGTGCTTTGCTATCACCTAACGCCAAGTCCACAAAAGATAAGGTATCATAACCATACAACGCTCGGAAGTGAGTCATACCAATCGACATGTGATACGTAGTATTATAACAATACTCGACCAAATACAACCATCACACCCAAGCCTTTTGCTATCTTGAAACACAGTTACGCAAGTAACCCTCAACCCACTTATTAACTATCTCCGTCTGTCCATCCGTCTGAGGGTGGTAATTGGTGTAATATCCCTTGATATTTTTGGCCTTAAATTGCTGATTGGAGCTCAAGGAATATTGTCAAACACTTTGCATACAAAGTCTGAACTTGTTGTTTGTTGGCATAACAACTAACACCTCTGGAGTGTAAGTTGGTATGGGCAGCTATGCACACTACGTAATGAGTGCTCTTAAAATTAGGAGGGGAAGCTCCCTCGTTGTGTGGACAAAATGCTTGAAAAGTAAACTAAACTAATTCCTGTCTTTTTGTCTCAGCTGAAAGAGGCACAAGGTTTGCGAGAAACTTCAAGTGTTGCAGCTAAGGATTTTCTGGTTTCATAAATCTTAACTACAACTCAAAACTAACTAACTTATACTATCCAATCCCCTCAAGAAATCAGAGCATAAGGAAACGGAGTGGGAATGAGCTTACACGATAAACTGGGTACAAATTCACAACGTGAAGGCAAGGTGGGCTCAACTATTTGCTTGTTTGAATAGGTTTATTATCACACACATCATACGATAAACTTTGAGTACAGATTCTAAACATGAAGACAAGGTGGGCTCAACTATTTGCTCAATCTAAATAGGCTTATTAGAAACACAACACCAAGGATAGCCAACTAGGACAGTAAATTGCAGAGACGAAACACGCATACAATTTACGATTGAACTAGCCACTATATCTAACTAAGATAAGCATTCACCATAATAACTGCATGAAACCCAAGTGGCATAACAATTCATCATCATAATAAATACTTGTGAACAAATACAAAATAAGCAATATTACAGGAAAGGTGGGCACAACATATATTACTCTCTCGTGCAAAAGTTATTTACAAATGAGCTGAAAACTCTTATTTATAGACATCGAAAGGTGTAGGGAAACCTAAAATCACCTTGAGTCAACTACAGTCTTGCAATGCATGCAAGATTTTATTGCTAAACCCTAATAAAGCAAACTATACAGTTAATTGGAAAGCTATCATCAGTTAACTGGTACATCTAATCTAGAAATGGACAATGTGCAAGCATGCATGTCCTTATTGAAAGCAAGTTAACTGGAACACTACCATCAGTTAACGAAAACCCTAAATGTAACTCCAAGTTCTGCAAAATATCTCTGAGGATAAGATAGACATGCGTGCATGGTCCTAGCAAAGAGAACTAAAGATGAAAGTCGAGTTCTAATTGCATGTTCTTGATTCTATCCTCGCAAACAACTGCAGGTTCCAACTGACTGATCACTGGATGTCATCTCGAGCAACTAACCCCTCCACGAGATTGTTGACTACGTCACCATCTAGGGTAGTAATACTCTGCCGAAGTATACTGTGTCTGTGCAGCATGTCCTCACCGCCTGTAATTTGGCACTGAAGTTCACCTCTGCTCCTGGTTGCCTCATCAAACAACGCTGACACTGGATGTCATCTCGAGCAACTAACCCCTCCACGAGATTGTTGACTACGTCACCATCTAAGGCAGTAATACTCTGCTGAAGTATACTGTGTCTGTGCAGCATGTCCTCACCGCCTGTAATTTGGCACTGAAGTTCACCTCTGCTCCTGGTTGCCTCATCAAACAACGCTGACATGACTGATCACTGGATGTCATCTCGAGCAACTAACCCCTCCACGAGATTGTTGACTACGTCACCATCTAGGGCAGTAATACTCTGCCGAAGTATATTGTGTTTGTGCAGCATGTCCTCACCGCCTGTAATTTGGCACTGAAGTTCACCTCTGCTCCTGGTTGCCTCATCAAACAACACTGACATGACTGTAAATTGATTCATCTTACAGCCAACGATCTCCCCACTGAAAATACTATGAATGAGTGTCTGGAGCTCTGACTATACGTTAGCAAGCTCAACATACGCACCACCCTCAAGCTGATACCGGCATGGTATGCGAGATAGGAGAGTTCTCACATACCGGAGTGCACTAGTGACGTGCTCTCTACTCTCAGCCAACTCTGATGCCATTGTCTCCTTTATCTTCGCCTTGAAGATCAACTATGTCCTCCAAGTGTGGATAGCCTCTTTGTCTTTTGCATCTGTGACTGATTCATATGCCATCCTCAGGTGAGCAATCATAATCTCATCCTTGGGTCTGTCCATTGCCAAGTCCTGCTCCCCATCTTGGAGACATAGACGGAGTTCGTGTGCATTGTACCGCAACTAATATAACTCTGCAAGCACAAAGCGGCCTCTAGTAACGAACTCCACCCAATCCTCCAAACGATTGTCGTAAGCAACCAGGTGATCAAGCTGACCCTGTTCTGTCGGTGGCTCTAGCATCGGTGGGAGTGTGATGGTGACATCTTCCGTTTTGTGTACAAGGCTAGAAATGTATTGACAAAGCTGTTGGATTTCAGCCTTAAGGGTTGCGTTGTCTTCTCCGTCTTTCAATATTCTATCCCTCACGCTATCTGTTGCAACCCGTAGGAGATCAACTTGTGTCTAGCGAATGCTTTGACCAAGGTTGACTGTGATCACCTCAAAGTCCTGAACTTCAATCTCATTCAGACTCTTCCCCTTTGGAGGTATAGCGGTCTCAATGACAATCTCCATATCAACATTCCTCTCCACATGGACCTATTTCTTGACCCTCTTGTCTAGCGCATTCTGGTAGGCATGATCAAAATCTGAATGATCAAGTACATAAGACGGCTGCCTCCTCTTCCTTCCCAGTTGACTCTCAAGCCAAGATGGGTCTCGACAAATCCCATTGGAAGGATCTGTACTAGCAATGAGAGGCTCTGACGAGAGTGAATGTGTAGAGGTGTTACTGTGAGGTGGTGAGTCCAAGTCCAAATCAATGTGAATTGGAACTGGAGATTGCTCTATTGTCGGTGATGGTAGGCGTGGCTAAACCTCAAGCTCTGACAAACTTTGAACTGGCTCTCTGACAGGCTCCATGTGTGTCTCAGTAGCAACTGCCTTCCCTTTTGAGTTGTTAGGCGCTTGACTCTTCTTAGGAGGGTTACTCCTTTTCTTCTGTTTGGGTTTAGACAAGGAAGGTAGTGAAGCATCCACTGGGGGAGGCTTTGTTCTAGGCACAACTACCCTCCTGGTCTTCTTGTTCTCGAGGTAAAGTATATTGTTTTGAATAACTCTACTCGACCTCTCCTTCATTGATGAATATTTTTTGGCGTAGCAATCAACTGTCGGCAGTGGTTGTGTATCAACCTGCTCTTTGAAAAATTGAGGAAGTGTACCTCCCTCATCCTCTGACAAACCTCCCACATCTTCTGCCAAGAAGACAAAAATCTGCGGAAGAGAGAACCTGCTATAGCTGCGTCTACGCACCTCAAAATCATCCTCGCAGTTCACCCAATAATCCTCCATCATAGGCTTATGGTATGGGTGACCACCAAGGCGTGTTGTATAATGACCCCAAGGATCATATGTGCGAGTGTCGACAAGGTACTTGAGTTTATATTTCTCCAACTCCTGTCCTGCAGCTTTAGCATCAACTGTTGTCCTGCACCAATATATTCCGAACTGCATTGGAAAGTTGGCAGCTTGTTTACACTTGTGGCACAAATGTCGTTGAACATCATATAGTTGCCTTAGGAACTCCATAAAGACTTGTTGTGACCTTTTCACACATCACCCCATTCAAAATGGGGACCCCCTAATTTTTGCTTCATTCCCGTCTTTTGGCTTTGGTTTTGTGTTTGTCTCTCTTTGGTCTGTCTTTCCTTTCTGATGATGTACCTTTCTTTTCACCTGGATTGGAATTAGGGATAAGTCTGGAGAACATTTTGATGAATTAGGGTTTTCACCTTCAGGCTACTTTGAGGTCAAATTGAGTTGGCTAATTGAAATTTGAGTTTAGTATTGCAATTAGGAGGCTTTCATACAAGTTTCCACTGAATTTTCAACAAGTTCCGACAATTTACTATTTTTAGTAGAAACTTGATTTAGGGCATTTTCTCAGCACAGTTGAAAATTTTGATTGCTACACTACATTCTGAACACCTTGAGCTACCTGTCTGCAAATTTTGAGTTGAAACAGACAACTTGCTATTTTTAGCAGTCCAGGCTTCAGAAGCCATTTCTAGGGTTTGCATACAGGGTTTTTTGATGCATGTTTGGAGAATATTTTTGGGTTTTTCGAGACCTTCGCGGTGGTATAACATGCAAATCAAGATGATGACTTTCAACAATTCGAGCTTTAGAGGCTATTTTTAGGGTTTGCATGCGGGATTTTTCAGTGCATGTTAGGATATTCTTTGTGGGTTTTTCGAGAGCTACGCAACGAGGTAACATGCGAGACAAGATGATCACTTTTCAGGAACTTACTATTTTTAGCCAGTGGTCACATGCAAACCAGTTTACTGGGTTTTTCTAGGTTTTTTGAGATCTCTCAGGCAATGTCAAACTCATCCAACATCTAATTGGCCACTTTTCCAGGCGCTTACTATTTTTAGCAGGTTCACTCCGGCAGCTCTCTAGCACTTCAGAATCACGAACACAACAACATGCAACAGAAACGGGGTCAAACGGAGGTCATTTGAGTCGCATGCAAGTTAGATTAGGGTTTCCAGCTTTGGGACTCAAAATGAGGGGTAAAACGCCAGAAGTCTTAAAACTGACTTATCCCACCAGGATCAACATCCTTCAAGCAATCAGTTAGTAAAATTTGAAGGCAATCTGAGCGCTTACTATTTATAGTAAGTCACTTATGAAGCAGGCTATTAATAGCAGGTCAACGTGAGGCACCAGTGAATAGGTGTAATGTCCCCATTTTTAGCACTACACCTTTCAGTGATTGATGGCCTATCCCCGGTGAGCTGTCGGCTAGCAGAAGCTCGAATCAGGGTTTCCAAACTTTTTAGAGGATGTTTTCGTCTTTTTGCTTAGTCTGCATTTGGAATTGTTGATTTTGGATTGCGGATTCTTTCTGGGTTTTCAGAGAGCTTCGTGTTGGTGGTTTCGGTTCGGCATTCTGAGCAATTACATGGATTTACTATTTTCAGTAAATTCTATTTTTAGCAGTTGACTTGTTGACTCCTAATCAGTAGGCTTCACTATGGCAGTATGTTCAGACGGTATGGTTGAATTTGGCTTCTGATGCATTTCCATGGTGATATAAGATATTTTATATTATAATGTTATAATTTAACATTATAATTCCTTGTTCTAGCATCATGAATTAATATTGTCTTTAAAAGGGGGACATTGAAGGGTATTTTCACATGGAGGAAATATTTTAATATTTCTAAAGGCCAAATTTTAGCTAGAGGATTTGGACACCAACTTTGAGGGAGATATTATTTTATTAAAAGATTTATTTTTGCTCTTAAAAAGGGACGCCACTCTTGGAGGGAAAATGAAGTCAAATTCAAATTGGAAAAAGGGCGCACTTTCTAGAAGCATCTAGAGATTCTCTAGTAAGTCTATAAAAGAAGGCCTTCTCTCTTCATTTGATCATCTGATGAATTTGCAAAGTTATGCTGCCGGATTGGCTTTGGGATTGCTTCAAGGAATGTAAGCCTCCTAGCTTGGCTCTTCTTCTTGCTTGAAAGACAGCAACTAGTTGAGAGGTTTAGTTGTAGTTGGTTTCCTTTCATTGTAGTTGGTTCTTCTCACATTCCGTAGTTGAGTTATTGTATTTTCTGTCAATTTTAGAGTTGCTGATTTGTATGGCTGTAGGTTGTTTTTACTCACAACTCAAGAAACAGAAATAATATTGTTCTGGGTACTGTTCCAATCTATTTTCCTATGTAGGGCGACCATATGTGCAAGTTTCCAGAATTTTATTTGAAGTCTATGAATTATCTAAAGTAAATCGCCCTTGCTTGCAGGCAATTTCACTTTGTAAGTGCTTTGGAAGTCGTGCAAAATAAATAGGGGTCTTTGTGAGAAGTTTTTGTGATCCATCTTCATTGTCATCATCATTAGAATGTTTTGCAACTGATTTCAAGTTAAATGAGTGAGTATTGAGAGAGATATGAGCATTTAAGTGAGTTCTAGAGTTGCTGTTTTCACCATTCTTAACTGCAGATCTGTCATATCAGACTTAGTAAAATTATTAATAGGGCTGGGATTGTCTGTCTTAGTCATATTAATCGTTTTGGAGTAGCTCTACATTTCAGCAGTGTGATTATCACTCTAATCCATCGTGCTTGCAGGAGATATATTACATTGTAAGGCTGTTAGTAGTACTAACCAGCCAATATTCACATTTGTAAGCTCTTATTTATATTTCCTACATTTCGTGGAAGAGACTGATCCTTGCCCAGTCTATTGTCTTTCTTTATATCTCCGTCATATGGTAGCTCCCATTCCGTCTCGGGTTGGAAAGCACATTCTTGACGTCGAGTACTTCAGCATTCTTGCTTATTTCCCTTAATTGCATTGTAATTCTTAGCACTCCACCATATGGTCGCCTCCTTTCCATACTGGATTGGGTAGCACATGCTTGGTGTTGAGTTTGTTTCCAGTACTTGTAGCGTAGAAGATCCTCTGACCATATGATCGTCCTTCGCGGACACATTCTTGGTTAGAGTTACCTTTAGTTGCATTTTGTTTAAGACACTGACGATCCTCTTGCCATATGACAGCCTCTCTCTTCTTGAGATTGAGTGCGCATTCTTGGCAACGAGTTATTTGTAATTTGCTGGTTTGAATTATCTAACCCTAACGGGTGCTCTTTGCATTGTTGTGTACTTGGTAAAAATAAAAAAAATTGGCTCAGAATATTTCAATAGGTTAGTTAACCCATGAGGACCCCATGGAGCAAATTCCAAGTCAAACGGAGTTGCAGAGGTTTGAAAATCAAGCACTTACTATTTTTTGCAGGTCCATGCAAAGGAATTAGGGTTTCCTAAAAAGTAGGACGAAACACGAGTCACGTAGAAGCAGCATCCAGCCATGACCAACACCTTTCAGGCAATCTACTCACAAAATTTGAGCTCATTCGGAACACTTACTATTTTTAGCAAGTTACTAAAAATAGCAGGTGCATGCAAGCATTAGGTGCCAACAGCTCAGTCACATCATGAGAATCAAGGCAAAATGAAAATCAAGCCTTCCGGAGCTCGAAATCAACTCAAAATGCGAAGAGTACGAAACTTTCTAAAAATAGAAAGCTTGGGCAAACTGAAGACATCATGAACAATCCGCCCTAAATCAAACAAAAAGCTTGAAAATCATCTAAGTCTGATGAAATTGAAAGTAGCCCTCCTCAAATCCGCCCTAGCATCTTGGAGGAGCTTGAAATTTGTTTAAGTCTGTGAAATTAGAAGCTCCATCAGTCAGATGCGCCTTAAGAAGCCTGAAGAGCCGTGAAAAATTTGCTAAGTCTGAGAAATTGGAAGTTCCATGGGTGAAATGCGCCTAACCTTGAAGAGATATGGTGAAAATTTAACTAAGTCCTTGAAAATGGAAGCTTGACCCCTCATGTATGCCTAGCATGGCAAGGAGTGTTGGAAATTTTCTAAGGCAACGAAACTTGAAGCTCAGCCTAGCATATGTGCCCAACTTGAGAAATTGAAGGAAATTTGGCTAAGGCATCAAAATCGGAAGTAGCCCATCTCATATGCGCCCAAACTTGGAGGAGGAGTTGGAAAAGTTTCTAAGGCATGGAGATTGGAAGTCAAGAGGGTCAAATGCACCTTAGCTAAGAATAAGAGGTGCTGGAAATTTTTCTAAGTGTTTTGAAATGGAAGTATGACCCTCCATATGCGCCCAAACTTGGAGAAGGTGTTGGGCAAAATTTCTGTGTTTGAAATTGGAAGTAGCTACCCCAAAATGCGCCAAAAGTTGAAGAGCCATGAGAAAGATTTTCTAAGTTTGAGAAAACTCAAAGTATGGGGGGTAGAATGTGCCTTAGCAAACTTGATGAGTTTGAAAACTTTCTTAAGGCACCCAAAATGGAAGTAGGAGATGTTGAATGCGCCAAGCTAAGAGATGACATGAGAAATTTTCCTAAGTATGGGAAATTGAAAGTTCACTATGCCAAATGCGCCCAAGACAAGAGTTGAAGGTGGAAATTTTTCTAAGTCATGCAAACTAAAAGTTGAACCTAGTGAATGCGCCCTCGCAAGTTAAAGAGGCTACAAATTTTATTAAGGCATGAAAATTGAAACCACGACACCCCAAATGCGCCTTAGCCTAGGGAGACGTGTAATGAACCGAACCAATTTTTTCAAACTTCGAGATGATCACAACAGCACCAAAGTACCCGTTAGGGTTAGCTCAAATCAAAACTAGCGACTGAAGGAAAGAGCCTCAACGCCAAGAATGTGCTTTCTGACCCAAGCTAGGTAAGAAGCTACCATATGGCGGAGTATCACTAGTAAAGAATGCAGTACTGGAAAGTAAACTCAATGCCAAGCATGTGCACTCCTAACCCGAGGTGGGAAAGGCACTACCATATGGCGAAGATTCTATTAACAATGATGCTATGCAAGTAAAACAATCTCAACGCCAAGCATGTGCATTCCTAACCCGAAGTGGGAAAGGCGCTATCATATGGCGAAGAAACAGAAAGCAAATACAATGTAGACTGAGCAAGGGCTAGTCTCATCCACAATCGTGGGAATGAAAGTGATTAAATTGAAAGTAAACTAGGCGGCATAGCCATCCTCTTCCACTAAAGTGGGGATACAAAATGTAAAGTGCACAAAGTAAAAGAGCTAATCAGTACTACTGATTCAGCGTTACAATATGATGAACAATCTGCAAATACAATGAGATATAGATAACCAATGATCTCCAAAATGTTAGGAAATGAACTCCAAACAAGTACAAGCTATCCAACATGTGAAATATAGCAAAAGGGACTAAAATATCAGGTCTGATATAAAATTGCAGCAATCAGAAAATTCATACCAGCAAGCCCTAGAATCACCAAAATGCTCATAACTTCGTCAAAACACCTCCGAATGATGTGGAACTGAATGCAAATGAGAGCTAGGAGTTGAACAACCAAGACCAAGCCAAGAAACTCCTCCAAATAGCAGTGATTTATTTATGTACGCTTTCCAATGCAACCTCAAAGAAGGTACGACCTCCAGAAATTTTCTACTAGCAAGATAAAATCCAAGACACCTCTAAAAAATCTGAAAACTTGCAAGGAGGGGTACCCAAGGTAGACTAAAGCATAGGGCCAATACCCAGAACCACCAAAAAATCGTGCATGGACTTATGAGCAGATTTCTATTTCAGCAAAACCCTAATCAGCAAATGCAAAAACTCACAAATCTCTAAAATCTTCAACCTTGATGCTTTGTTTGCTAGTCTGGATGAGAAGCAGTCTCTGAAAACTTAGCTAGGTGCTATCTTTCAAGCACGAAACCAAGAGAAGGAACTAGGAGGCATGCATTCCTCAAAGTAAGCTCTGAAAGCATTTCAGCAGCATAACAATATGATAAGCAACAATAGATAATCCAATTGAAGGCCAAGTCTCTTATTTATAACTTTTCTGTCTCCAAATTCAAATCTTCTTTTCCCTCCAATTAGGGTGCCTAAATGAAATTCACTTTTCACCTTTTCTCCAAATTTCATTTGCATTTCATTTCCAACCCATATGTGGAAATATAATTTAATAAAATGCAAATATATCACCAAAAGGCGTCCAAGATAGACTTAAGTGAAATATTCTATAATTTGCAAATATTTCACTAAAAGATTTAAGTGAAATATTTAATTAAACTCAAATGTCTCCAAGCTAGGCGTCCCCTTTTGCCTTAACACATATTTCACTTAAATATTAATTCATCAAATAAGGCCTCCAAAATGTTTAATTAATAAACATTATAAAAATCACTTATCTCTCCAAATCGTCCTCCATGCCTTAGCCAAATATTTTTCACTTAAAACATTATTTTTCATCAAATATCAAACTTGCCAAAATAATCACCTCAAATGCTGGAGACCACTGCTCAAGCTGACCTGCCAGAAATAGCCATTGCACTGAACTGCTGAACTGCTACTAAAAATAGCACTGCCAGAAATCGTACTTACTAAAAATAGTAAGTTGTTCCAAACTCATTTTCTCCACATTTTGAGTAGCCGTCGCAACTTACTAAAAATAGTAAGTCCGGAAAAGTCATCTGATTCAGTTGCATGTCACACCATTGCGAAGCTCTTTGAAAACCCAGAAGAAATCTAGAAGCCAAAGTGGAAAACTCCAACATGCAAGCCTCCAAAAAGCAATCGAGAACGCAAGTCAATATCCTGTCATGCATGTTACCTCATTGCGAAGCTCTCCAAAATCCCAGAAAGCTTCACCAGACATGCATAAGAAACTCTCGCATGCAAGACCTCAAAACCTCCTCTGAAAGTGGAAACCCTAATTTTCATTTCAGCTTTAGCCTACGAGTTTCCGGAAATAGGCTAAATCCAAACGAAGAGTGTAGGGCTAAATTGGGGACATTACAAGACGTGAGGAAATTTTTCTAAGTGTTGGCAAATGGAAGTGGACCCCTCTAGGAACGCCCAAGTTGATGAGTGAGTGATGAATTTTTTTAAGGCATTGAAAATAAAATACCACCTAGCGAGTACACTTAAGACTGGAGAAGTAAAGGTGAACCTTAATAAAAATTATTTTTCCAAAGGTAGAAAAATTAAATGAACCCCCTTCGTGTGCACAAGAATTTATCAAGTTGAGAAATATTTTCTAAGGGGAAATATTTTTCTTAAAGTCTGGGGGTCTTGAAAAATGTTTTGAAGAGGAAATAATTTTGCCTTGAGATTTTGAAATAAACATTGGAGATTACAACTGGTGAAATTTTCCAAAGAAAATAAAATTTTCTAAGGTAGAGGAATAAAGTGGGAGATAAAATTTTGCTAAGGCCTTGGAAAACAAAATAATGTGAAGTACGCTTGTGAGATGAAGAAAATTTCTTTGAAGAAATAAAATTATTCTAAGGCGTTTAAAATAAAATTGCCATGATTAAAAACGCCTTTGTCAAGGAAAGAAATTTTTATGCTAGAGATATTATTTCCCAAGAATGTTTGAATTCACTAAACGTTACATGCAGTCAATTGGGAAATTTCAAATTTTTCAAAGAGGAAGGAATCTCCAACAATAGCAAATTCCTATGATGACTCTATGACGACTGTGCATAATCTTGGCGACAACTCACCAGTCATCTCTCCCGAATTGGAAAATTTCTAAGTAGTGGAGGAGTGAATTAAAAGCAACTATTAAACTGGGCGCCCTCTCACAATTATTTAAACTTTGAAGTTATTCACTTTTTCTCACCATTTGCAAAGTTGAAATTGTGAGAAGTGCTGATGCTGAAGTAAGCGTTGCAGAAATTCTGAAGTGAGTGAGTTGAGTGAAGGTTTTTTTAAGTGTTGAAAGTAATACTGCTGAAAGTAGTTGGAGCTTGAAATTTGAATTTCGAAGTCAGAATTCTCGAGGTTTGGAGTTGGTAGTTTAGTGCTGAAGAGCTTTCATTTTTGAAGCTAATTCCATATTTCCAGCCATCTCGTGGTAATTTTATTTTAAATCTGAATTGTAATATTCGTATTTTATTTTTGCAGATGGCTGAAGTGCGAAGGGGAGACGCTGCTGGAATGAGCAAAGCTGCTGGTAGAGCTGGAATATAGATGCGAACAAGGAAAATGCCTCTAGGCGGGCGATCATCAAGCAGCTGAAGAAATCTTTTCTTCCCGAGTCAAAGTTTGTCTCGAAGTTGGCAGGGTTGACTGACACTAACCTTGGTTCATTCAACCTCGAAGCACTCAAGAGGAGAATATATGGGCAGGGTGGCCATCATCCATTAGTGACATCGCACAATATTGTGAAGAGCGGACTCTATGCGGTTGCTGGTTTCCCACCAACAGTCCGATGTCTTGAGCTGATTATGGAGTGCACAAATTATTATAGGCCTGACCACAGAACAATTGTCTCCTTGGATGAACAGTTGTTTGCCAACTTCACGCTCGGTGCTATTGGAGAGGCTTTTGGGATTCCAGTCTTTGAGAAGATGCTATATAAGACAAAGGAAAGAGCTGACAAAATGTACACCTCATCGTTTGAAAAGTGTGCAAAGAGAATTAATACATCATGGATGAGGAAGCCAAAACCTCTTGGCGCCAAGTTGCCTAAGCAAATTATCTCAGAGGAGCTAAAGCAGGAGTACTGTGATTTAATCATGATGCTCGGCCGGGTGAATGGAAGCCCACATGTATATGCATTTGAACTTTGGATGTTCTTCTATATCAGCGTAGTGTTGGAGGGAAAGGAGTACGTCGACTGGGCAAGAATGATCAGTGACAATATAGATGAGCAATTCAGAAATTTGAGGAGAACAAGGACATTTTAGATGAGTTCATATGTCATCTATATGCTAGCTCAGATGACAAAATATAAAGGATTGACATACCAAGAGCTAATCGGAAGCGGTCCTAATCAATTTAAAATCCATGAAGCTTGCAAGCAACTGCATTTGACAAATACCTCCAGCTTCAAGAGAGTGAACGACGCTTTTACTATGCACATCACAAGGACTCTTCAACGGAGAACACAACAAAGGATATCCAAGGACGCCCAAAATTTGATTGAGTACGGGTATTGGTTTATCCAATTCCCGAAGTTCACTTATATCAGGCTGCAGTGGTTTACTTCTTATGCTTATAGATTGCCAAGGTACCCCACGGACAGAATGGCGATGCTGGAAGTGTCTAGGAAACTCATTGCCTACGACAAAATCATAAAGAAAAGGAAGAAAGGAGGGTTGAACTTCCCTATTGTTATGGGGAATTCAATTGAAGAGTGTCCATCTTTCCAAGCAGCTAAAGAGGTAGAGGATGAACTACAATTCTTTCACCTCACTCTCCTCAACAGTAGACAAGACTTTGATCCTCACAGAAAGATCAGAGAAGTACAAGGTGAAGAATATCGACACAAGGCTCATGTTGAAGATTTTTGGGCGAATGCAGAAGACGAAGCTGAAATCAGAAGAAGGATATTCTCTAGGCTACCCCTGAAATTGATCAAAGAATGTGAGGTTGTCCAAGTTTCAGACCTAGTGGATGAGGATGTAAATGTTACACAGCTTGATTATGAATCAGTGAAAGGCACGCCAGTCCCACCACTTGATTGGGTGGAACCGAAGATCATGGACTTGAACACATTGTCTATGCCAGTCTTAACATTCACAAGAAGCTGGGTTGAAAGACATGTTCACAGGCTCAAGAGCAAATCAATCCCTCTCACATACAACCTCATGGGAGATCAGAGACCACCTACATCAATGAAGCGAAAACAGGCCATGCAAACCACAGAGCCACGGAAGAAGACCCCAGTTCAGCCAGAGCCTCAAAGAATAGAAGCATCACCTACACAGTTGTTGATTCACTCTTCAAGCGTCCAAGAAGTTTCATTATTTGCGAGTCAGAGGCAAGAAATGGAAGAGGTCACTCAGCCATTGCCTGGGGGGCCGGATAGTCAGAGTGTTAATGCTCCCAGGAGTGAGGGCCAGCCGAAGGATGAGGAAGAAGAAACATAAACTAACACTCAATTGGAGCATGTGATTGAGGCATCCTTTGAAGATGAGAATTCTACGGAGCCTGAAGTCGAAGGTTTGGAGGAGGATGTATTACTGTTCGAGGAAGATGTACAACACATGGAGACGGAAGAGCCCTAGCAAAATGTTGTTATTAGAGAAGAGGTTCATGAAGTGGAAGCAACGGAGGAGCAGCCACTTGTTGTCTGCAACACTCAGCAGGCTATTCCAAGTTGGCTCACAAATGTGATAAGAAGAGATCAAGAGGATGACATCGACCCAGCAATAGAGATGGAGGAACTCCTTAACAAAATAAGTGGGTCACCGAAGAAGAAAAGAGCTAGAAAATACTCCCGGATTGAAACAAATGAGTCTGGTTCACGTACTCTTCATGTTGCAGTTCCAAGGGAAGAATGTGATCGAGATGAAGCAATGCCTGAGAATTACACGATCACTACAGTTGAACTAGGACGTCCTACAGGAGCATAGGTGATTGAGGAAGCTGAAAACTCCTTCTAGGCGTTGAAGGATAGACTGCTTCAAAAAGGAGAAAAATATAAGAAGCTTAAGGAGCATAAGGCATTAATTGGCTATGTACAGCATCTAGCACGGCCATGTGCCCAGGAGAATCCAGTGGTAGATCTTCCAACCGAGTTTCCACGGGAGTCAATTAGCGGGCTCGAAGAAATGAAGAGGACAATTCAGGAAGGAGACAAGTGGGTCGGCAGAGTCCGGGTTGAAGCTGAGAAATTCATTGAGGACCTTGTCTCTTCCTTTTAGCATGCCTCTAGCATCCTCTCTCGTATGGAAAACATTGAACGGGCATGGAGTGATACTCACATTTTTCAGGACAAGACTATTCCACGCCTAGCCGCTTTGATGCATATGCCAGTGCAGACTTTGATTGAGGGAGGGGTAATTCAGGCTGGAGATAGGTATGATTTTCCTGATTGGTATTCCGCAGCATTCATCGGCCGAGGTTTCGACATGGCAAGGGCTGAGTCAGTCAAGGTCGGGAAGGCCATGGGAACATTCGAGAGGGTATCTTCAACACACTCGAGGCATTGTTCACAAAACGGTTAGCTCCTGAGGAGGTGACAGTGGATGGCTTGAAGGGTAGACTGCACCCATTCTTCTCTGAAGTAAGAACGTTTGCTCAAGATGACTTTGAGAACGTGTCCACTTTCTCCACCATTATTCAGAGCATTTAGGAATCCATCGAGGCTTGGAGAAAATCTTGTATTTGGCAAGAGCAAACAATTGCCATCCTCGAGTTTCAGCTTAATCTCACTCCAGCCATTTTAGAACAGGAAGTTGATGCAGTGTTGGCCCGGTTTGTTGCTTTCGCGGTCAGAGAAAAGAACAATGGGAACACGATCATGGACGAGAATCTTCTGGAAGGGTAGTGGGCATTAATTGCCCATAGTGGTCAAAGGAGGAATTTGTCATTCTGTGCTCATTAATTGCACCACTCCACCTTCTGGCGGTTTTTAGGGCAGAATCTTGTTTAGGGCTTATGTGGCTCAATTTGAGTCGTCCATTGTAATTTGATCTAGGCCGTCCATCCATATTGGCCAACTATAAAAGGGGCACTGCCCCCTCATTTGTAATTCATTAGAGACTAGAGATTAGAGAGATAGATCATAGAGCATAGAGAGACAATTTAGAGTTAGCATAGTTGATAGATTGATAGTTTGGAGAAGAAGGCAAGTTTTTCCTTTGAAAGCTTTGTAAGAAATTGTTGTGAACACTCTCAATAAAAAGAGTTTTCATTGATGATGATCTCGTTTTTTGTTGTGAGTAGCTAGCGAGGTTTCTCCGTCCTTCTACTTCAAGTAGGATTTTAAAGTAAAGTAAATAGATTTTGTTTCATGCAAGTAGATGATAATAATGGAATGCGGTGTTTACTCTAAGCAACTTCGTCTAAATCCATACCACTAGCAAGCTTATTGATGATAGGTTTTCCCTGCGTGGTCAACTAGAACACTTCGTACTTAACTTCAATTATGATTGGCATGTTAGTATGCATCGTTGTGATGGTATTTACATGTTGAATTGTAATCTGAATATCCTTAGCTACTCCCTTGAAGATTGCACCGACTCCGTGGAAGCTGTCCGACGCAAGGCAAAGCGAAGTTCGGTTGAAGTTTGCTGAAGTTGAGCTCCGTATCCCGCACTTAGGATAGAATTTAGACTTTCTAAACCTTGCACTCATTTAAATTCAGTACAATTTCTGGTTAGCATTAGGAATTTTGTACATACCTGATAAATCATTTGAACCACGAAAATCCCCTTTCCCTTTAATCCGTTGTTTGCTGTTGACTTCCGAACAATTATGTAAGTCCCCCCATGATACCAGTAAAATCATAACGAACCAACTAAGGCTATCCATTGCATAGAAGGAACCTTGGAGTTGAAAGCATGAACTCTCTCGCAATCTTAGCATGCTGAATACTTTGATCGAGAGAATAGAGTATCCGTTGGTAACTTTATTTTGCTGTTTGGTGCGGTCACAAAAAACACATCAACAAGACTATCCTATCCGAAGGATAGCGTGGAAGCATGGCTAGATTTCCCATGTATCCATAAACGCGAATGTAGGTATATGTAGGGAATTGGATGAACCAGTTTGTCCAATCAACCATCGCTGCTCTAGCAACCGCTGAGATACGAACATGCAACTCCCGGTCTAGGTTCCTCACCATGTACATCAAGAAAGCCTCATGCAAACGCTTGAAATGTCGTTCAGCCTTTGTGAACTCAAGCTGGTCATAGTAATGATAGACTTTCTATACAATAAGTATGCCCACTGTGTTCAAGCCTCTAAGTTGACCCTGATATGTGATCAAGTATACGAGATAGGAACACATGTGAAATTGGTGTGCAACTAGAAAACCGGTGATTTGCTCGTGGAGAATGTCGCTAATCAAAGACGCCCAGTCATAATGCTCTTGCCCAGAGATGATCCGTGTTGATGTGATTTTTGTGACCAACACCAAACAGCAGAATAAAGTGTCCAACGGCTACTCCATTCTCTCTTGATCAAAGTATCCCGTACGCTAAGATTGCAAGAAAGATCGTACGTTCAACTCCAAGGTTTCGATAATGCAATGGAATACCCTCGGTTGATTCGTTGTGATTTGCTGTTTCCACGAGGGGACTTACACAATTGTTCAAAATGTTTGCAGTTGACAGCAGGTTAATGATTGGAAGGGGATTTTCGTGTGTTGTGCGAATGATTTGGCAATAAGGTATGAACTTCCTAAAACTAACCAGAAATGTGCGGAAATTAAATGAGTGCAAAGTTTAGAAGATTTATGTCCTAGTCTAAATGCAAGATGTGCGGGGTTTGACTTCAACAGACTTCAACTAGACTTTGCCTTGCCTCGCGTTGGACAACTTCAACAAAGTCGGTGCAATCTTCAAGGGAGCAGCGAAATGTATTCAAATTACAACTCAACATGCAAATACCATCAGGACGACGCATACAAACTGTTGGCGTTTAAATTCGCACCTCTGGAATGCGGATTTGAAAACGGACAGCTATGCAAAGATAAACTGCTCTTCAAATTAGGAGGGGAAGCTCCCTCTTGCTGATGGTGTTTGAAAGAAAGTAAACTAAAACTAAATTGCCTATCTTTTTGATCAGCTTAGAGCACAAGGTTTTTTAAACACAAACGTCGCAGCTGAGATTTTCTGATAAGAAGTTTCAACTACGACTAACTTAAACTAAAGACGTTCCTAGCCTCTCAAGTAATAGCAGAGCAAGAGAAGTTAGAAACTAACAAGGTAGATTTTCTGACAAAAATACTTCAATAATCTCTCTTTCAACGAACACCTACACACTTCACTGCAAGCTGAAATAAAGATCATAAAAGTAGAACACAGATAACGAAAATCTGAGATTTTAGACCAAGGCAAAAGAGGCTCATGATTTTATTACTCAAATCTCTGAAACAAAGCTCACTTCTAACATGCCTTGAACAAGAAATTGCAGCTAAGGAGGCTTGCAAACTTATTCTTAACACAATAGAAAACAACAATCTCACTAACTCCTTGTTGGCTAAAGAGGCTCAACAATTTGCTTATCACAACACAAATGAACAATACTTGAGCAACAAATAGAAGGCACAATAGGCTCAGCGTTTTGTTCTCACTAGCACAGTTCCAACTAAGTGAACTGAAACTGAATAACAATTTGCTGCAATTCAGGCTCGCAATTTGCTATGACAATAACCGTTAAAGAAACTAATGAGCAAAGGCTCTTATTTATAGACAAGCAGAGGAGTAGGGAACCCTAAAATCTCCTTGCTTTCACAATCTAGGGCTTGCTCAACAAGCAAGCTTTATTACTAAATCTAGAAAGAAGATAACATCTAAAACCCTAGAAAGCAGAAAAAGCGGGGAACGCCAACTATTACATTTATCTTCTTTCTCTTCTCAAAGAATGGATAAGGATCATTCCAAGAATAGAAAGAAAGCGGGAAAGAAAGCTTCTAGAAGAAAGCTGCTTTAAAGCTCGATCACATCCGCTAGGAAATTAGAGATTGTGTCCCGGTTCGGTGCATCTATGCCTTCAAAGGCAATATTCTGATTCTCCAAGATCTCCTCGTCTTCTGTGATCAAACTTAGAGAATCCTTCACTTCTTCAACTGCTTTATGAGTTTTGTTCTTGAAAAACATCGCTGCCCCAAAGATGACTCACAAATTGATGACTTGGCGGCTCTGCAACTTTATGCTTCTGATACTTTTATTGATTTCCAACAGAAGAGTATTGCACAACTCTTTTCTGATACCTTTCCTTTTTCTCATATCACACCTCCTCGTGTTCTTCAGCTGAGATGATGAAGTTTTGACATAGTGCTGATTCGGTCTTAAACTCGAGGGGAGTGTACTCCATATTGAAAACCTTGAAGAATGATTGTAAACTCGCCTATGTTCGGACAAGTTTTGAGCAACTTTTTATTTTTAGAATGCTGGTTTTTCAGCCTCAAACGGACAAATTTTTTGGAAATTTTTCTGAGACATGGGTTTTGCTCAGAATTTCATTGCAAGACAACCCAGATCGTCCGTTTTTGAAAATCTTGAATTTTGACTGAAAAAGCGGCAAACCCTAATTTCTTCAATTTTTCACCGAATAAGCTGGCACCTCGATTTTGTTCAGAATACAATTTGGAATGAACCCAGTTGATCAGATATGAAAAACACTGATGGCTGATCGAAAAAGCAGCCAACCCTAGGTTTTAGAATTTTCTTGAAAAAAGCTGTGATATGGTTTTCTTCAGAAAACTAATTTGAGAGGACACAAATGGTTGAAAACTGAATGCACTGATGATTTCACTGACATGCAAAATAAAAGCAACTGCTGCAACTTGATGAAGTTCTTGAAAATTTCCTTCAAAAGATTGAAGAGAAAAGACCCAGATGATTGAAAAATGGAATGCCTTGGTCTTCTTCTCGAAAAGTTTGATCTTCTGGATGAAAAAGCTTGAAAAAGCAAGGGTTTATGTTGCTGGTCTGAAAAATATGATGAAAAACCAGCAAGCTATGTTCTTGAATCTTGAAAAATTTCTTCAAACTTGCAGCTCCAACTTTCTCCCTTGAAGGCTACCTGCAAAAATAATGAAAATAACATAAAAGAAAGATGTTAAATAGACTTAGGGTTTTGTTTTTGCTTTGCTTTCTTTTGCTTTTATCTCCAAAACCCTAAATCTCAGCTTCATTGAACTTGGACGCCTCTTTCTTCTCTTGCAATCTTGAAAATTTCGAAAATCTATGAAAATTTTCTAAGGCATGTGAAGTTGGGCGCCCTTCTTCACCAGGGGCGCCCACTTTACCCAGTGTTAGCCAAAATTTTGGCATTTTCAACTTTTCTTCCATTTTGACCCTTGGTTTGACCTCGATCTCCGGCTTCTAGATTGATCCGACAGGCGAGCTGAAAGATTCATCGCAGAGCCAGACTGATTCTGAGAAGGATGTTCTGGAGGAGCCTTTGGCTAAAAACTTGATCTTGACCTTTGAATTCATGGGAGCTTTTTCCTTCGAGGGGCTCCGAACTTTCACAGTGTTAGCCATTTTTCCGATCTTCAATTTCTTCATTAACTCTTCTACAGATGATTTCATCGAATTTGGTGTTTCAGGCGTCGAATCGACTGACGGTTGTGCTCATCGCGAAGCTGACGAAGAATGAGAAGGGGTCTTCTGGAAGAGATTTTGTTGGAAAGTGAAATTTGACCCCTCAAAAGTTTGGGCGCCCTTCTTGGCTGGGGCGCCCAGTTTCTCCAGACTTAGAAAAAATTTACTTTAATCTTCTTCTTCAAGTTTCAGATCTTCATTTTGTACCTTCCACTTTGACTCGAATTTGCTGGAGACTGGATTGTCGGATGCTTTGACGGGAATATCCATCGCGAAGCTGACTGAATATTGAGCAACTTCCATTGGAGGTCCTAACCCTAATTTACTCATCTAGTGACCTAAAAAGGTGGGCGCCTTTCTTCAACAGGGGCACCTATTTCCACCAGACTTAGAAAATTTTCATGACTTTTCAATTTTCTTCCTCGTTCTTCGTGCATGTTCATCTTTTCACCCTCCGCTGAAAGTTTAAATGCTGAAATTGACGCTTGGCAGTCGGATGACCTCCATTGATGACCTTGGAGCTCCAGATATGCTTCTGAAAAAGCAGAATAGACCCAGTAGGGCAAAACTGATTATTTTAAGATTTTGACTACCCCAGAATGATATGGAAGCATTTTGAGCCAATCAAAATCAGTTCGGACCCTGTCGGACCAACTTTCTATTTTTAGAAAATTTTGCCAGTATTTGTTTCGAAAAAAACCCAGAAAAACCCAAAAAACGTTACTATTTCGACAAAATTTCTAAAAATAGCAATTTTCCTAAAATTTAGGGATGAAAAACTGAGATCTGGGTTTTGTAGGTTATGCTGTTCTCGCAAACCCAGATCGTCAGAAATTGAAAATTTTGCGTTTTAACCCCTCATGCAAGACATGCACACCCAAATTTTGACCTTTTTGACTGATTTGACAAGACTTTTACTCATTTCTTCAAAATGTCTAAGTGTAACAAAAATTTTAATTTTGGGGTACAACACAAACACATGAATTGCAATCGAAGTTAAGTTCGAAAAGGATTCCAGTTGACCACACAAGGTAAGCTTACCATCAACAAGCTTACTAGTGGTATGGATTAAGCGAAGCTGCCTCAATCAAACACCACAATCCACAACTAACTACTTGCATGAAAATGAAAATCACTCTAATTTAAGTCCTACTTGAAGTAGAAGGATGAAGAAATCTTGCTAGCTGCTCATAACAAAAAACAAAATCATCATCAATGAAACTCTTTTTATTATGATAGTTTTCACAACAATTCCTTACAAAGTTCTCAAGGGAAAACTTTTCTTCTCCCTCAAACTATGCTATGCAAAGAAACTATGCTAACTCTAAACTGTCTCTCTATGCTCTATTCTCTGATCTATAATCTCTAGTCTAATAATGTACAAATGAGGGGGAGTCCCCTTTATATAGCTGGCCAATCTCAATAGACGGTCCAGATTAAATTACAATGGATGGCTCAGATTGAGCCACATCAGCCCTAGACTAGATTCTGCCCTAAAAACCGCCAGAAGGTGGAGTGGTGCAATTAATGAGCATAAAAATGGCAGATTCCTCCTTTGACCACTATGGGCAATTAATGCCCACTACCCTTCTAGAAGATTCTCGTCCAGGACCCTACTCCCATTGTTCTTCTCTCTGACCGCAAAAGCAACGAACGGGGCCAACACCGCATCAACCTCCCGCTCAGAAATAGCCAGAGTAAGATTAAGCTAGTACTCGAGGATTGCAATTGTTTTCTCTTGCCGGATACAAGATTTTCTCCAAGCCTCAATGGATTCCTGCGTGCTTTGAATAATAGCAGAGAATGTGGAGATATTCTCAAAGTCCACCTGAGCAAATACTCTCATCTCAGAGAAGAATGGTTGCAATCTGCCCTTCAATCCATCCACCGTCACCTCCTCGAGAGTTAGTCGTTTTGTGAACAATGCCTCCAGCTGTTGAAGATGCCTTCTTGAATATTTCCCATGGCCTTCCTGATCTTGGCTGACTCTGTCCTTGTCGTGTCGAAGAAACCTCGACCAGTGAATGCAGCAGAATACTAGCCTAGAAAATCATATCGCTCTCCTGCCTGAATCACCCCTCCTTCAATCAATGTCTGCACTGGCATATGCATCAGAGCAGCTAGGAGCGGAATAGTCTTATCTTAAAATATGTGAGTATCATTCCAAGCCTGCTCAATGTTCTCCAAACGAGAGAGGATGCTGGAAGCATGTTGAAAAGAGGAGACAAGATCTTCAATAAATCTCTCAGCCTCGGCAGGAACACCGCCAATCCACTTGTCTCCTTCCTGAATTGCCTTCTTCATCTCTTTGAGCCCGCTAATTGATTCCCGTGGAAGTTCAGTTGGAAGTTCTACCGTTGGGTTCTCCTGAGCACATGGACATGCTAGATGTTGCACATACCCAACTAACGCCTTATGCTCCCTTTTTAGCCTCTTATATTTTTCTCCCTTTCGAAGTAGCCTATCTTTCAATGCCTGGAAGGAGTTTTCAGCTTCCTCAATAACTTGTGTTCCAGTAGGGCGCCCCAATTCAATTGTAGTGATCGTGTAATTTTCAGGCATTACTTCATCTAGATCACATTCTTCCCTCGGAACCGCAACATGAAGAGTGCGAGAACCAGACTCATCTGTTTCAATCCGGGAGTACTTTCTGGCTCTCTTCCTCTTAGGTGACCCGCTTATTCTATTAAGGAGTTCTTCCATCTCTATTGCCGGGTCAGTGTCGTCCTCCTGATCTCTTCTTATTGCACCTATGAGCCAACTTGGAACATTTTGTTGAGCGCTACAGACAACAAGTGGCTGCTCTTCCGTTGCTTCTACTTCGTGAACTTCCTCTTCAGCAACATTCGGTTGGGGCTCATCGATTTCCATGTGCTGACTATCTTCCTCAAGACCCTGAACTTCAGGGTCCGTAGTGTCCTCATCCTCAAAAGCTGCCTCGATTGCACGATCCAGGCGAGTGTTTGTTTCTGTTTCCTCATCTTCATCCGACTGGTTGGCAGCCCCTGGAGCATTAGCGCTCTAACTATCAGGCTCCCTAGGCAATGGCTGGTTAACTTCTTCCATTTCTTGCTCTTCATTCACTCTAACCCTCTGACCTACAAAGATTGAAACTTCTTGTACGCTGGAAGAGTGAGCCAACAAATGTGTAGGTGATGCTTCCTCCGTCCTCTGAGGCTCAGGCTGAACTAGTTCCTCCTCCTGTGGCTTTGTAGCTTGGGCGGCCTGTTTTCTCTTGTTGATGTCGGTGGCTTGTGATCGCCCATGAGGTTGTACGTGAGGGCAATTGATCTGCTTTTAAGCCTGTGAACATGTCTATCCACCCAGCCCCTTGTAGTTTCATTTTCCAACACTTAAACATTTTCTTGCTTCCTCAACTTGCAAGGGCACATTTAGGAGGTGTTACTTCTAATTTATAACACTTGGAATATTTTCAAGTCTCCTCCTCTCCAAGGGCGCATTTGAAGGTAGCTATTTCCAACTTGTCATACTTAGAATATTTTACCACCAACTCCTCAAGATCAAGGCGCATGTAGGGGTCTCTTCTTCAAGCTTCAATACTTAACCAACTTTCTCATCCATCTCCAAGTGAAGGCGCATTTAGGGGGGCCAACTTTCAATTTACAACACTCAGAAAATTCTTCAAGTGTCCCTCTTTGCCCTGGGCGCATTTGGACCTTGAAGCTTCCAATTTCAGCACTTAACCAAATTTTCAATCCCCTCTCTTCTCTAGGCACATTTAGGGGTCCAACTTTCAATTTAAATGCCTTAGAATATTTTCAAGGCTTCCCCCTTCAAGCTAAGGCGCATATAGGTGTGCTTCCTTCAAATTTGCATGCCTTAGAAACTTTTCTTACCCCTCCTCAAGTTCTTGGGCGCATACAAGGGGTCTTACTACCATTCTTCCATATTTGGACGTTTTCAAGGTTTCCTTCAAGTCAAGGGTGCATACAAAGGGGCCTACTTCAAGTTTTACATACTTAGAGAAATTTTCAACTCCCTTCAAGCTTGCAAGGGCGCATATGGGGTAGGGAGCTTCAAATTTGCCATACTTAGTGGAATTTTGACTCTATCTCCCATCCTAGGCGCATTCAAGGGGATGTGCTTCAAGTTTGAAAGACTTAACTAAATTTCTCATGCTATCTCCTCAAGGCTGGGGCGCATTCTAGGGTCCTTGCTTCAAATTTTGAGGACTTAGACAAATTTTCAATTCAGCCTCTCAAGCTAAGGCGAATTTGGCATGCTAGACTTCAAATTTCTCAGACTTAGTGAATTTTTCATGGCTCTTCAAGCTTCTAGGGCGGGTTTGAAGGTGTCAAGCTTTCAGTTTATCAAACTTCGATGAATTTTCCAGCTTTTTGCTGGACTTAGGGCGAATTGTTCATGATGCCCTCAGCTTGCCCTAACCTGCTATTTTTAGAAAGTTTCTCAATTTTTGCATTTCAAGCTGATTTCTAGCTCCAGAAAGCTTGATTTTCGCTTTGCCTCGAACCTCGTGACGTGACTGAGCTGTGGCACCTGATTCCTGCATGTATTTGCTATATTTAGCAACTTACTAAAACTAGTAACTGTTCAGAATGAGCTCAAACTTTGCGTGCTGATTGCCTGAAGGATGTTGATTGTGACTGGAGGCTGCTTCTGTGTAACCCTCGTGTTTCGCCCTACTTTTTAGGAAACCCTAATGCCTCTGCATGGACATGCTAAAACTAGTAAGTGCTTGATTTTCGAACCTCTGCAACTCCGTTTGATCTGAAATTCGCTCCATGGGGTCCTCATCACTTGCTTGACCTGCTCACACTGGTGTCTCGCCCTAACCTGCTATTTATAGCCCTATTTGATAAGTGCCTTACTATAAATAGTAAATGCTCGGATCACCTTCAAATTTTACCAGCGGGTTCTTTTAAAGATGTTAATCGTGATGGGATACCTTGGTTTTTGGAAATTTTGGCATTTGACCCCTCATTTTGGGTCCGGAAGCTAGAAACCCTAATCTGACTTGCATGTTGCTCAAATGGTCTCCGTTTGACCCTGTTCTTGTTGCATGTTTCTGTGTTCGTGATTCTGAAGTGTTGGTCAGTTGCCGAAGTAATCTTGCTAAAAATAGTAAGTGTCTGAGAAAGTGATCTTTTGACTGCCAGATGCGTTTGCATGTCACACTGCCAGAGAGATCTCAAAAAACCCAAAAAAACCCAAAAAAATGATCAACATGCCGGCACTGGCTAAAAATAGCAAGTCCCAGAAAAGTGATAAACTCTGTTTGCATGTTACCTCGTTGCGAAGCTCTCGAAAAACCCAGAAAGATTATGCTGACATGCATTGAAAATTTCAACATGCAAACCCTAAAAATGGCTTTGAAAGGAAAAACTGCTAAAAATAATAAGTTGTCTATTTTAGCTCAAATTTTGTACGCAGGTATCTCACAATGTTCTAAGTACAGTGCAATTGTCAGAATCTGAAAATCCCAAGAAAATAGGCCCCAAATTGGTACTTACTAAAAATAGCAAGTTGCTAGAATTCAGTGAAAATTCAGTGGGAGCCTGCTTGAAGCATCCTGATAACAGTGCTAAGCTCAAAATTTGATTAGCCAACTCAATTTGACCTCAAAGTTGTCTGAAGATTGTAAACCCTAATTCATCAGAAAGCCCTCCAGACTTCGCCAAAATTCAAATCTAAGTCAAATGGTAAGTACATCACGAAAGAACCGACAGAGAGACAGACCGAAAACGCAAGCCAAAAAGACCCGAATGGAGCAAAAATTAGGGGGTCCCCATTTTGAATGGGGTGATGTGTGAAAAGGTCACAACAATCCGACCAATGATATAATACATCCAGGGCTGAAATTTGTTTGCATCTTCATGACCTAAAACGCGATTGAGAAGTGTTATCAAAATCGCATACTCATCCTTGTACTCACCACGACCCACATTGCTTGGCAACTTGTTCTTTTTTTGTTTTAACCATCTCTCTGCCATCTTACTCTGACACTTGTCCATATCAGCATTGAATGCTCACTCACATTGCTCCATGGAAATGACTAGACTGCTCAAGTGTTGAGGAATACCAAAACATCTCTCGACATCCAGGGGTATGAGACTGCATATGACTAGTCCATCTACTAACTGTATCTCGCGAGTAGCAGAATTGCAATGCTTAACACAAGACATTACGAACTCTATGCAATGGACTGAGATAGGTATGGAAGCAGCCTATAGCAACCCGGAGTGCTAAATGTTTTGAAGTATCGAATCTTTAATCTTGACTAGATCCAAGACTGCTTCTGGAAGCACCTTATGTAGATTCATATCAACTGTCCCGATGAAGTCATGAGTCAAGACCATTTTGGTCTTGAATTCGAGCTAAGTGTATTGCATTTTGAAAAACTCGCTTGTTGACTGTGAACACGGCTATATTCTGACAAATTTTCTGGAAAGCTAAAAATACCTATTGAGGCTAAAAATAGCCTATCGAAGGGCAATTTTCACGAAAATTTTTGAGATATGGGTTCTGTTGATGCGGTTTTTGTGACCATACCAAACAGGCAGAACAAAATAGTTTTGGGGCTACTCCGTCCTCTCTTGATCAAAGTATTCCATGCGCTAAGATTGCGAGAAAGTTCGCATGTTCAACTCCAAGGTTCCTTTAGTGCGAATAGACCCAGTTTGGTTGATGTGTATTGCTGTATTCGTACGAGGGGACTTACACAATTGTCCAGATTTCTTGCAGTCAGCAGCTAATGTATGATATTGAAGGGGAATTCTTACGTGTATGATTTGGCAATGTGCTCTCTCTCCTAAAACTAATAAGAAAGTACGGAAAGTAAAAGGGGAAAGGGGGCCTAAGAAATTTATACTCTATTCTAAATGCAAGGTATGTGGGGCTTCGTCTCAATAAACTTCAACCGGATTTCACTTAGCCTCCGTCGGACAGCCTCAGCAAAATCGGTGCAATCTTCAAAGGGGATAGCAAAAGGTGTTCAAGTTATAGTTTAACATACGTACACCATCAGAACAACGCATATAAGTATGTAAGCCATAACCGAAGTTAAACACAAGATAATGTCCAGTTGACCACGCAAGGCAGACTTATCATCAACAAGCCGCTAGTGGTATGGAATAAAGTGAAGCTATCTCAATAAAACACCACACACCGAAGTAAGCTACTTGCATGAATCTAATCTACTTGGATACGAAAGGAAGAAGAAACCTTGCTAGCATTTCATGACAAGACGAATTTCATCATCAATGAAAAGATCTATTATCATAAAATGTGTTACACAACAATCTCCTCAAAAGTTTTCAAAGGGAAAACTTTCTTTCTTCTCCAAATTATGCAAAATGCTCTACAATACTACACTATCTAGCTCTCTCAATGTCTACTCTGATTCTAACTGATCTTCTAATATTCTGATTGTATTACAAATGAGGGGGACTCCCCCTTTTATAGCTAGCCAAGTCCCAAAGGACGGCTAGGGTTACAATCAATAGAGTGGCCAGAATCGTGCCACCTCAGCCCTAACCCTAAAAACTGCCAGAATAGGGAGTGGTACATTAAATGAATCAAAGATTCCCACTCACTCCCAAAATAGCAAATGCAATAAATGCTCCATACTCAGTCTTCTAGAAGATCCTCGTCCAGTAGTGTGTTCCCATTAGCCTTCTCTCTGACTGCCAACTCAACAAATCTGCTAAGTACGGCCTCAACCTCCATGAACTGAAATAGGCGGAACACAATCCAACTGAAACTCTAACACTGTGACTGAGTGCTCGTGCCTTGTACAAGATTTTCTCCAAGCAGCCAATGAGTCCTGCGTGTTCTGGATCAAAGTGGAGAATGTAGCGGTATTCTCAAAGTCATCCTGTACAAAGGTCTTAACATCTGCGAAGAAGGGAACCAGCAAACCCCTCAAATTATCAAAACTTATCTCATCTGGATTCAGCCGCCTAGCAAATAT